>CM056719.1:28592893-28819620 GCA_029844215.1 Przewalskia tangutica | reverse complement strand
TGGATTCCCAGATTTGGTATTGGACTTCTTGGATTATATTAGAATTTTGAGGTTTTATTTCGAAATGGTCACGTGGGACCCACGAGAAATTTACGGTTTTGTGGGCCCGCTTTGTTTTTGAGATTTAGATTTTGGATATTTTGGAAGGCGAAATATTTCGACCAATTGGGGGCGACACGTGTCACCCCACGTGGCACTTAGCCGAAATGGGTGGACAGTGGCTAGGCCACTGTCTCGCCGATTGGCCTCACACTGCACCATTTCGTTTGGCCATGTGGTGTGGTGGGACCCACACACACATGGCCCAATCTTGACCCTACACTTATATTGATCTTGGCCTCGGTTCTTCTATAAATACCCTTGGCGAAGAGTAAAATCATCCCTCACAGAAAGCTTTCCAAAGCAAATGTTTTCCTCCCTTTGTAGATTTCGTCCCTCCCCTCTTGTGTAGAAAATACTTGGTGTATTGTTGTATAATCCCAAATACCTTGGCCTAGTATCCCTAGTAGTATTCCAAAGTTATTTCAATACTAGAGCAGAAATACTACTTTATTCCAATATAGTAAGCGAAACCCTAGAAAAATCTTCTAGCTTGGTGGAAGTATTTAGAGAAGTTGTTTAGAAACTTCTAAGGGTCACTGAGGCGGGTTGAGCGTAAGGATCGAGCTAAACGTTGCTCAGATCGACTTATAACTTGGATAATTTTGGGCTTATCGAGGTAATGATCTATGTCCCCTATCAGAATTGGATATTACATGTCAGAGTAGTTATACTTGAGTATATTATATTGGAAGGATGATTATAAAGCGATTGAATCAGATTTACATCGATGCATTTCAGTAGACTTGTAAGTATTATTGTGAAGATATTTGAACACGTCCGGTTAGACGTGTAATCCTCGAGTTGTTGGCACAGTAGCGCCCGGTTAGTGAGGAGATTTATGTGATACGGGGAGTGCACAAATTTACGTAGAATAAGGAATCTTGTGTTTAGAATATTCTACTGAGAGTGCTAGAAGTTGATTTATATATTGTGGTTGTTATAGGTGGATCTTTCTACGCGGCATACTGACTGGCTTGTGGTTTAAGCTAAAGGTATGTGATTCTTCCTATACTCTTGAGCATGATTGTTGTGAACTATATAGTACGGTAGGCGACGCGTGTGAAACGATTTTTGTTTGTTTTAAAACATAAAGTGTTATAATGGCTTTATGGGAAGTTAGTTATAACGACTTTATGAAGATAAAAGAAAGATTTGGTTTTGATAAAGAAACGACTTGATTTTGAAAGTTAAGAGACTTGATCTTGAAAGATAAGAGACTTGACTTATAACGACTTGTTTTCTAAAAGGAGAAGTAACTTGATTTAAGTATAGGTTACTTGTTTTGAAAAAGAGTAAGTTAATTGGGTTTTAAAAAGAGTATACTTGATGTTGTTCTAAAAGAAAAGCACTTGGTTTATAAAGTATAGAGTACTTGATTTTAAAAGCCTTGTAAAGATTTTTACGTAAGGTGAAGTAATTTGGTTTTAAAAGTAAAACGTGTTTTCTTTATATACTACGCAGTATTAGTATCACGTGGCTTTTACGTAGAAAGAGGTCTTTTGAAAGAAGGAAAGTATGTAGTATTTTGGGTTTGAAACCCGATTGTTGATTAAAATGAATGTATGTTAAACTTGCCTATGCTTGTTGTGATAGTCTTTGATGTGCAAGTTGTTTTGTTGATGGTCGCGACTCTGAGGGCGGCTTATCCGATTGATTGATCGACATACCGACGTTGGGTCCACGAGTACGCGTCCACTTTGAGTATTGACCGGTTGTTTCAGACTCGTGACTCTGCAGGAGGGTCGTATCCGATTTATTTCCTTTGGACACGCCGGCGTGATGGATGTTCCACGCACGCGTCCAGGACGGGATAGTTTCATGGCCATGACTTCCGAGGTAAGATCGCCGGTACGCGGTCATTGTGAGGTTCGGGATCGTTAGTCCGCTGGACCGCTAATCCACGGCTTGCCGCGCGACGAGCGATCCGCGCTTGGTTTGTACGTGTGGTTCAGAACACTTTAGATACTTGTTACGGTCATTTTCTCGTACCTGAGCCTCGGTAGATAGCTTAAGATACTTGCCTCGGCCATATCTTGTGAGACGGTGAGTTATCAGACGTTAGCTTAAGATACTTGCCTCGCCATTCGCGTGGCTAGCTTTTGGGTGGTAGTTGGCTTCCGCATTTTGCCCGTGATGGGATATGACTAGCTTTTGACCGGTAGTTGGCTATTCTACTCGCCCGTCGGTTTTGATAGCGACGCAGGATCTAGTGTTGAGTTCACATACGGGTGTTGTTTTACATCATGTGCGGCGATGAGGAATGAGTTCCACGGAATGAGTGGTATTATGGGCGTGAGACCCATAATTATGTGTGAGTGATTATTCGGGATATCGTCCCCTTACTTGACATAATCACATTTATTGCGAAATGGTTTTATAAAATGATGAAATGTGATTTCATTACAGTATTTTCGGGCCACATACTGCAATTGGTTGCATCGACCTTTCTTGGCTGCGTTCACGCCGCAGGTAGGTACACGATTGGTTGATCCGCCATAGGATCGCGATTCAGCGTTGAAGCTCCGCCTCCGAGGCTTATCTTTTGGTATAGTCCTGTCATTGAGGTACTTGTACATTCGAGGTACGGGGCCCCGTCTCCCATAGTTGTTGTATATCTTAGAGTCCAGAGTAATCACAGGCGTGGTTTGTAAAAGGATAAGCTGTTCGGTTTTATGTATATATACCAAGGCAACATTGGGTTGGCCTGTTTATTTATTTATGTCTCTCATTTCATGTGTAAAGTTTTATTTCCACGGTTTTCTCGATGTTGTATCACTAGGTGCCCGGTAAGGCACCGCGACGGCCCGTTTCGGCGCCAAGTGGTATCGTGAGCAATTAATCCTCGGAAAGTGTCCACGCACAGTGTCTAGTAGAGTCTTGATTATCGGTGTCAGGCACCACATCTATAATCGTGAGGTCACAGGACATTTAGGATTGGTTTCTATTCTTCTCACTCGAGATCGTGCCTTAGAGCGATGTTGTAAGTTGGACTCTTACGACGTGTTCTTTTCGCGATTATGCCTCCGCGCAAGGCAACCCGGGCCCAGAAGGGCAAGGCAGCCGGGGGAGCTGCTAGTAGGATACAGAGGAGTACGAGGGCGCAGGCCTGGACATTACCTGAGATAGTGTTTCAGACGGCGAGTTTTGCGATGCCGCCAGGTTCCAGAGGTTAGAGTCGCAGCAGTGGCTGCAGATACCACTGCACTGAGCCTCCATCCCACACCGTGGCGAAGGAGATGGGTTACAAGGAGATGGCCCGCCATCGCCGGATCGTGGCGCACGGCGAGAGGCCGACGCAGCAGCCCAGTTCAAAGAGCCCGTAGTTCATCCCGCATCGGATAGTTTGAGGCTACGGGATTTTCTCGAGTCAGATCCCGCGAGTTCTACGGTCGAGGTCCGAGATGATCCGCAGGAGTTCATCCGCCGATTCAGAGGATCATGCGAGTGATCAAGGCTTGAGACCGAGTCCGTGATTTTGGTTCGCATCGGCCGCGTGATACCGCGATGATCGTTTGATTCATGGAGTTTCTGTCCGGGAGCATGCGCCTCACTGCTTGGGGACGAGTTCTGGAGGCATTTCACCATTTCTTGCCGCCGCAGATGGCGAGGGCACGCCGACGTGTTCGATCGAGACAGGGAGGGCGCACGCTCGAGTACAACGTAGTTCGACTTCGTTGGCTCGATACGCCCTCGCGTTAGTAGCTAATATGGAGGACAGAGTGCACCGCTACGCCACAGGCTTGACGACTACTTGGCGTAGTCTTGTTCGTGTATCGTCACCGGCACGACATCGCCCGCACGCAGCTCATGCACTAGGGTGTGAGGCGCGGAGAGACCGACGGATTGACCAATATCGCCAGAAGAGGGCAGATGCAGGTCCTTTGGTAACTTTCAAGGCGGACCGCCTCAGCAGACTAGTTATACGCCGCAAGACAGAGTGGTCCTCTACGCCTCGGGCCTCCAGAGTATTGAGTGAGCGGTCGTGGCTCCAAGGGTTCAGTTTTCAGGGAGTTGGGTCGCTGCATAAGCCACCCCGACCTAAGTGTAACCACATGTAAACCCCATTCGAAGTGTCGAGGACTTGTTTTACATGTAGCTGGGCCATTTATGAGAAATTGTCCTACCAGAGGTAGCGGATGTTGAGACTCACCGCCGATCTGCATGGGTTCTTCGCCGATAGCTAGCAGTGGTGTTCATATCTGCAGCCGCGAGGTGGGTCGTGAAGTTCGATTATAGCGTCCTTGAAATCGCCTATTTGTTTTTGTGATATCGTGTATATCCTCGACCTCTAAGAGACTAGTATGCATTTGTATTAAGATAAGTATATTTTTAATTATTATGTTCGATAGCATTATGTTGGTGTGATAATTCCATGGGTAGTGTAAGATGGAAGTGGTAGCTTTCATGGCGTGAATTAGTAAGATTGTTCGGATCGGAACGAGAGATTGGGCGCGATAGCGGCCGGGTTGAGGCTGTCGCGGTCAACCCGCGGCCGGATTGAGGTGGGTCGGTTCGAGGTGAACCCAGGTGGTAGGGTCACGAGGTGCTAGGCCCAAGTTTAGGTAACCATCGTATGAGTTCGGGATGTGTTCGATCGAATCGGATCGTGAAGGCCGAGATAGGCCTTAGAGTAAATCGCTAGTAGAGTTGGGGAGATTAGAAATGATTTCCTCGTTAGCTTGGATTTGTATGTTATACTATGGCCATGACGGCGTGATTGGTTTCGTAAGTATAGTAGTGAAGACTATACCGCACACGCTCGTTTGGAGACTTAGAAGGAACATTCGACGAATGTTTCTAGGGGAAGAATGTTATACCGTAGTTCCGTGGTATGTATGTGAGGACGCACGTGCGAGAATACGCATGTAAATTTTGGAAAGAAAGGAAGATGTGATTTTTTCGGAAAAGTTCCGCTTTTGTGAAGAAAAGGTTCGTTAATGGGAATTGATTCCCAGTTTGGTATTTGGACTTCTTGGATTATATTAGAATTTTGAGGTTTTATTTTCGAGAAATGGTCACGTGGGACCCACGAGAAATTTACTGGCTTTGGGCCCGCTTTGTTTTTGAGATTTATTTTGGATATTTTGGAAGACGAAATATTTTGACGAATTGGGGCGACACGTGTCACCCCATGTGGCACTTAGTCGAATGGGTGACAGTGGCCAAGGCCACTTGTCCTCGCCGGTGGCCCTCACACTTGGCACCATTTTGGCCATGTGGTGTGGTGGGACCTACACACACATGGCCCAATCTTGACCCTACACTTATATTGATCTTGGCCTTGGTTCTTCTATAAATACCCCTTGGCTTGAAGAGTAAAATCATCCTCACTTGAAAGCTTTCCAAAGCAAATGTTTTCCCTCCCTTGTGTAGATTTAGCCCTCTCCTCTCTTGTGTAGAAAATACTTGGTGTATTGTTGTATAATCCCAAATACCTTGGCCTAGTATCCCTAGTAGTATTCCAAAGTTATTTCAATACTAGGAGCCCGGAAATACTACTTTATTCCAATAGCCGTAAAACGAAACCCTAGAAAAATCTTCCTAGCTTGGTGGAAGTATTTAGAGAAGTTGTTTAGAAACTTCTAAGGGTCACTGAGCTGGTTGAGCGTATGATTGAGCTAAACGTTGCTCAGGATCGACTTATAACTTGGATAATTTTTGGGCTTATCGAGGTAATGATCTATGTCCCCCTATTGTAATTGGATATTACATGTTGTAGTAGTTATACTTGAGTATATTATATTGGAAGGATGATTATAAAGGATTGAACTGTATTTACATTGGACCGCATTTAGAGACTTGTGTAAGTATTATTGTGAAGCATATTTGAACACGTCCGGTTAGACGTGTAATCCCCTGGGAGTTGTTGGCCTGGTAGCGGGCCTGGTTAGGGGAGGAGATTTATGTGATAGCGGGGAGGTGTCACAAATTTACGTAGAATAAGGAATCTTGTGTTTAGAATATTCTACTGAGAGTGCTAGAAGTTGATTTATATATTGTGGTTGTTATAGGTGGATCTTTCACGCCGCATACTTGACTTGGCTTGTGGTTTAAGCTAAAGGTATGTGATTCTTCCTATACTCTTGAGCATGATTGTTGTGAACTATATAGTACGGTAGACGTACGTGTGTGAAACGATTTTTGTTTGTTTTAAAACATAAAGTGTTATAATGGCTTTATGGGAAGTTAGTTATAACGACTTTATGAAGATAAAAGAAAGATTTGGTTTTGACAAGAAACGACTTGATTTTGAAAGTTAAGAGACTTGATCTTGAAAGATAAGAGACTTGACTTATAACGACTTGTTTTCAAAAGGAGAAGTAACTTGATTTAAGTATAGGTTACTTGTTTTGAAAAGAGTAAGTTAATTGGGTTTTAAAAAGAGTATACTTGATGTTGTTCTAAAAGAAAAGCACTTGGTTTATAAAGTATGTAGTACTTGATTTTAAAAGCCTTGTAAAGATTTTTACTGAAGGTGAAGTAATTTGGTTTTAAAAGTAAAACGTGTTTTCTTTATATACTACGAGTATTAGTATCACGTGGCTTTACGTAGAAAGAGGTCTTTTGAAAGAAGGAAAGTATGTAGTATTTTGGGTTTGAAACGGATTGTTGATTAAAATGAATGTATGTTAAACTTGCTATGCTTGTTGTGATAGTCTTTGATGTGCAAGTGTTTTGTTGATGTACTGCCGTGACTCTCTGGGAGGCCATTATCCGATTGATTGACCGACATCACGACGTTGGGTGGTCCACGCAGTATCGCCCACTTTGAGTATTGACCGTTGTTTGCATCGCCGTGACTCGGGAGGGCCGCTATCTGATTTATTTCCTTTGGACATGCTGACGTGATGGATGTTCCACGGGCATGCGTCCAGTAGGATGGTTTCATGGCCATGACTTCCGAGGTAAGACGCCGGCACGCGGTCATTGTGAGGTTCGATCGTTAGTCCATGGACCGCTAATCCATGAAGCTTGCACGCGACGAGCGATCACGGGCTTGGTTTGACGCGTGGTTCGTGCACACTTTAGATACTGTTCGGTCATTTTCTTGTGCCAGAGCCTCGGTAGATAGCTTAAGATACTTGCCTCGGTCATATCTTGTGAGACGGTAGGCTATCAGACGTTAGCTTAAGATACTTGCCTCGCCATGCGTGGCTAGCTTTTGGATGGTAGTTGGCTTCCGTACCTGCCCGTGATGGGATATGACTAGCTTTTGACCGGTAGTTGGCTATTCTACTCGCCCGACGGTTTTGATGACGCAGCAGGATCTAGTGTTCGTGTTCACATACGGGTGTTGTTTTACATCATGTACGCCGGCAATGAGGAATGAGTTCCACGCATGAGTGGTATTACGGGCGTGAGACCCATAATTATGCGAGTGATTATTCGGGATACGCGCCCCTTACTTGACATAATCGCTACTTATTGCGAAATGGTTTTATAAAATGATGAAATGTGATTTCATTACAGTATTTTCAGCCACATACTGCAATTGCCAGATCGACCTCTTCGGGCCGCGTCACGCCGCAGTAGAGGTACACCGATTGGTTGATCTCGCTCATAGGATCGCAGTCAGCGTTGAAGCTCCGTTCCTCGGAGGCTTATCTTTTGGTATAGTCCCTGTCATCAGAGGTACTTGTACATTCGTGGTATGGCGGCCCCGTCGCCATAGTTGTTGTAGATATCTTAGAGGTGCAGAGTAATGTGGCGGTGGTTTGTAAAAAGGATAACTGTCGGGTTTTATGTATATATACCAAGGCAACGGTTGGGTTGCTTATTTATTTATGTCTCATTTCATGTGTAAAGTTTTTATTTCCGCTGGTTTTCTCTGATGTTGTATCACTAGGGTGCCCGGGGTAAGGCACCAGTGACGGGCCCGGGTTTCGGGGCGTCACACTCCCGTTGGTCCAAAATGTTTCGTGTCTCGGAAAAATCCGCAAAAATAATAAATGACATAGCCGGAATTTTCCCTACGAAAGCTGTGGAAACGTTTCGTCGAAAAACGACTCTAATCGGGTGTTGTGTACAATTTCGAAACTATCCAATCTTTAAGGCTTAAATTATTATACGTACATACTCTGGAAATACGGGGTATAACACCAGTGGGCTATTGCAGGCGATTTAGATCCCGACTTAGTTATGGGAGGTAATTAATATGGATTTTGTTACAGATTGTGAGACATGCGGGGTTCCTACTTTTATGATGTCAGACAGATGAGTTCTGTTACAGCTGACTTCTGGAGGTTTTCCAGAAGGTATTAGAGACGCAGGTGAGTCTCAGTGTGACATTTCACCCTCAGACCGACGGACAGGCAGAGCATACTATCCAGGTACTTGAGGATAGGTGGCGGGCCTGTGTTCTTGAGTTCAGAGATAGCTGGGAGGGTTAACTGCCTCTTGATTGAGTTACATACGATAAAAGATACCCTTCCAGTTTTCAGATGGCCCTGTATGAGGCCTTGTATGAAAGAGAGTGTAGATCGCCGGTTGGTTGGTTCGACGTAGGCGAGGTTCAGTTATTTGGTCCAGACTTGATTCAGCGGGCTGTGGATAAGACGAAGCTTATCCAGGAATGATTATGAGTAAGCTCAGAGTCAGCAGAAGCTTTATGCAGATGACCGACGTGGACACATGAGGGTTCAGGTTGACATTTTAGTATGAGCATTGTTATGTGGCCACGTGTGGCATTATCGGTATGTAGGGGTTGTAAGGAGACTATGTCGCTATCTTTAAGTTTGACTCCCGAAAGAACATTCGGGGACGAATATTTCTAAGGGGGGAAGAATGTTACACCCCGGAAATTCAGGATATGTTTATAAGAACGAAGGTAAGAACTCAAAAATGTTAAGATTTGAGACGAATAAAAATTTATCGGAATTATGGAATTGTCGGAATACGAAATATTGCGACGAATGAGAGGGCGACACGTGTCACCCCCCCCCCCTTAGTGGTCTTGGTCGAATTTGTGCATGAGTAGAATGGTCATTTGACCATATTTATGAAGAAAGTCTTGCTAGACTAAGAGCTTGACAACATTGACCAAGTCAATGAGCCCATATAGCATGATATTTTAATAAAATGCATCCAAGCCACCCATTTGTTTTAATCTTAACCCTTCCTTGTGTTTTATAAGCTTACTAGTAGTGCAAGACTTTGTCATTCTCAACACTTAGAGAAAATTTGAAATATCTTGAAGAACTCTTAGTGAGCTCTCGGTTTTGGAGAAAAGTTTCAAGAAGAAATTTTTTGTTTGTTGTCCAATAAGCTCCATACTTTAAACCAAGGTACCTAGGGGTATTGTAAGTGTATCTCAATAGAAAGATCCCAGAAATGTGGTATTTTCGTATTAGTCGCAAGGCGAAAACCTAAGGAGTTGTTCAACTTTGAAGTTGGAACTTGAAGAGGAGATCTTCATAAGCTTCTAAGGGTTGCTTGGAGTGGATTGGAACGTCGAAAAGAGGAGCTAAAGTTGCTAAGGATCGACTTGTAATCTTGAATCATATTTGGGCTAAATGAGGTAATAATCTTCGTCTTACTTTTGTAATTGAAGATTCCATGTTATTATAAGTTAGAAATGATCATGTGATACGTGTTGTGAAGATTGATAAGTGTTATGGAAATTTGGAAGCTCAAATCCGAAAATGACATGTTGAGCCATTTGAAATTGAAATCCAATTTGGTCGATAAATAGAATTGTCGCATGTTACCTACTTGAAGAATGTAGTAGTTATAATCGATTGCGGCTTGATTACATGTTATACTAAACAACTTGGATTAAAAAGGAATTGGAGACGAATTTGTATTAGTGCCTCTCAAATTGCCGAATGGACATTATATGTTGGACTAGTTTGATATTTATTGTGGGGCGGAATTTTACACGTTTTGATTAAGCGTGTAATCCCCTATTGTTAACTACTTTGTTGAGCCTTAAATGTGGCGTATTTGGTTATTGAATTCGGCCTTGAAAAAGGTGGCAAAGTATGTAGAAACAAAGGAAGTGTTGTCCGATTTTCCGTAGAAATTAGTGACTTTGCACTTGGAATATTCTACGTTTGAAGCTAGAAGTTAATAGTCGTATTATGGTCATTATAGGTTGACATACTACGACGCGTATTGGACTTAGCAAGTGGATTAAACCGAAGAGGTATGTGGAACTTTCTTATCTCTTGAGCATGAATAAGTTGTAAATGTATAGTACTGTAGACGTACAAGATTTTGGCAATCTAGTCCATTTGATATCCATGGCTTATTTTAAGAATGTCCAAGTTGGTTGAGTTAGGGAATTAACTCACTTGTTTAAATATTAAGGATATCTTGGTTTTCAAAAGTTAAGAGACTTTAAGTATGTTGAAGGTATTTTTGATACTTGTTTTGTTGGAAAGTTTAAGTCTCTTGGTTATAAAGAAGAATATAAGTCTCTTCGGGGGGCTGCGTTCATGCCGCAGGTAGAGTATACAGGTTGATGATCCTCACGCTTAGGATCACTGTTCAGCTGTTGGAAATCTCCTTTACTTCGGAGGCTTATCCCTGGTATGGTCGGTCGTTGTATATTCAGGGGTATGGCGGGGCCCTTGTCACGACCCGACCCCGGGCCCGCGACTGGTGCCATACCTGGGCACCCTTACAGGTATACATCAGAGAAAAATCAGCGGAACATACATGAAACTTACAAAATAAAACAACAGAAGTAAAACAACAGGTTGGCCAATAGGGCTACCTTCCTGGACATACATATATACAACCGAAGCAGTTGCCTTCTTTCCTTTACAAACTGACCCACAATATGTGACTACAGACCTCTAAGAGTTTTACCATAACAACAGTGGCGGGACAGGGCCCCGCCATACCCCTGAATATACATGCATCTACAACCTCAGGGAAAACCGTACCAAGAGATAAGCCTCCGGAGCAAATGGAGCTTTTTCCCAAAAACAGAACCGAGATCCTAAGAGCAAGGATCACCAACCTGTGCACCTAATACCTGCGGGCATGAACGCAGCCCGGCGGGGTCGATAACAGTGCCGAATATGGAGCAGAAATAAATCACATGAAAGATCATAACTGTACAAAAGAATGACAGGGGCAAGTATAAAAAGTACATACCAGATCCTGCCGTGTCATTACCACTTATGAACTTAATCGTACCTTATTATCTTTTCCCATTTTCAATAAAAGTTATAGTCACTTTCTTACGTACATACTTGGGAAAAATCGTCAAGTTCATTACCATATAACTTACTTATCTTTCGTAACATAATCCGGTCCTTTATGGAGGACGATATACTACCCGACCCAATCTGGGACGCGATCAAATCACACAAATATCAAAGCGTGCCCGTGGAATCCCCCATCACTGCCGACAGTCATAAGTGTAACATATAACGATGTGACGCGCCTGGAATCCCACCTCACCGCTTGCATACATACACAATACATATATATATCTCGCAGTGAATCCTACATCACTACCGATACTATAAGTGTAACATATAACCATGTGGATG
This sequence comes from Przewalskia tangutica, assembly GCA_029844215.1. NCBI lineage: Eukaryota > Viridiplantae > Streptophyta > Magnoliopsida > Solanales > Solanaceae > Przewalskia > Przewalskia tangutica. The sequence continues at coordinate 28,808,014 of CM056719.1, read as the reverse complement.
TTATACCCCGTATTCTCGAGGTATGTATGCGAGGACGCACGTTTGAGAGCGGCGTAAAAAAAATTGGAAAGGAAGAAAGAGTGATTCTTCCACGGAAAAAGTTTCCGGTTTTGTAAGGAAAAATGTTCGTTGAAGCGGAATTGGGTTCCCAGTTTGGAATTTGGGCTTCTTAGATTATATTAGAATTTTGGAATTTTATTTTCGGAATGGTCACGTGGGCCCAGGAGAAATTTACTGGCTTTGTGGGGCCCACTTTGTTTTGAGATTTTGGCCATTGTGGATATTTTTCGAAGACGTTTTTGAGGGCCAATAGGAGGTGACACGTGTCACCCCGCCAGTGGCTTCGCCGAATGACATTTGTGCACAACACCTTGTTAGAGTCGTTTTCGGCTAAACGCTTTACATAACTTGCGAAGGAAAATTCCGGCTATGTCGTTTTGTATTTTTGCGGATTTTTCCGAGAGGCGAAACCTTTTGGACCAACGGAGGGTGACACTTGTCACCCTCATCGACAGTTTGGAGGGCGGTGGTCGCCTCGGGCCGATTGGCCCTCAAGTGTGCCTTGCTTTGTGGCTTGTTTGTGGAGTGTTTTGTGGAGTAGGTTTAGGGTGCACTTGGCTTAATCTTGCCCTTACACTTGCTATACACTTGGAAGGATCTTGCCTCGTTGGCCTTTGGTTTTGCTATAAATACCCCTAAGTGTGAAGACTTCATCCATTCCAAAAACTTCCAAGTCTTGAAACCCTCTCCTCCCCCTTTGTGAGCTCTTAGCCGAGAGCCTTCCCCCTCCCCCTTTTCGTGTGGCCTTTGGCCGAGGGGTTCCCCTTCCCCCCGTTGTGGTGCTAGCCGTGGGGTACCCCAGCCTTTAGTTGTTTCAGATAATACCCTCCTTTGTGGTATTGAAATACTTCTCCTAGTATTGTTATAATGCCCAAAATACATTAGCCTTGTACCTTGTAGTATTCCAAAGATACCTCTATCGTAGAGTCCTAAATGCTACCTTTTGTCCTTTTTAGTCTCAAACCGAAACCCTAAGGAAATCTTCATAGTTGGTTGAAGTATTTGAGTAGAAGTTGGTTAGAACTTCTAAGGGTTGTTTGGAGCGCACGGAGTAGGAGCTAAACCTTGCTCAGGATCGACATTATAACTTGGATAATTTTGGGCTTATCGAGGTAATTATCTTGTCCCTCTATTGTAATTGGAAATTACATGTTTGTTAGAATATATAGTTGAAGTATACTATATATGGAACTATACTTAGTATTCGGCAATGTCTTTTGACTTAAGCTGAAGAATAAAGAATCGAATCGACTGTATTTACATAGACCTGTATTGCGGAGACTTGTGTAAGACATCGAGTAATTGTACACGCCCCAGGTTAGGCGTGTAAACCCCCTGGTTGGCTTGTAGCAGCCTCGTTAGAGGAGGAGATTTACGCCATTGCGGGGAGGTCTTTGCCAATTTTCGTAGAAGATAGAAACTTGTGTTTTGGGGTTAATAGACGTTTGTGACCTTTATAGGTGAAAGTACTAAGAGTAGCGATTCTACTCGAGTGGAAAGGGCTAGTGCGTTGTAGTACTTGGAGCATTTTGCTTATTGTCGATAATCGTCGCGAGGTATGTGAACCTCTTCCTATCTTTTCTAGCATGATTGTTGTGAACTATGTAGTACGGTAGACGTATATGTGCTAAGTGATTTGGTTGGTTTAAAACATAGTGTGTTATAATAGCTTTATGGGAAGTTAGTTATAACGACCTTTATGTAGTGAAAATGGTTTCTTGATGTTAGAAGTTAAGAGACTTGATCTTATAAGATAAGAGACTTAGCTTATTTGTTTTAATGTGGATGTTTATGTGAAACCTCATTCGTGAGTAATGAGTACTTGGTTTTAAAGGGATAATGTTTCTTGATTTTGGGAATCGAATGTGTATCGATGCACTATCATTGCAGCGTTAATAAAGGAAAATGTATTGAATAATGATGTGTTGTATTAAAACCAAGAGAAACCTCCATCCGCATGTAAGCTAAGATGAGACAAAATGATATTACATTTTCTAGATCATGGTCACGTAATAAGATCGTTATAAACAAGAATAAACTACTCACATATATGACATATGTTACTCAATTGTTTTAAAAGAGATTAAGACTATGAGTTATGAAACCTTTCTAAAATAAGTGACTTGAGCATTTGAAAATGAGAAGCTTGAGTAATCAAACTAGGCAAAAGCTGGAACTTAGGAAAAGAATGTTGTTACTTGATTTTGAAAAGGAATGTGGGTTGGTCATTCTAATACTACGGTTATAGGTGACTTTTATAAAAGTAATGGATCTCTTTAAAAGAACTTAACGTATGTAGTACTTTGGGGTTAAAAACCGGACTTTGGCATAAAATGAAAGTACTTTGAGTTGTGTGAAACTTGCCTATGCTTGTTGTTGTGAAACTTGCCTATGCTTGTTGTTGTGAAACTTGCCTATGCTTGTGATGATAGCCTTTGTGCAAGTGTGGTATTTACGTTTCCGCGTCTCTCGATAGAGGCCTACGACTTGTTGAGAACTTACTTGACGCGTCTTTGGCGGTGATGGAGAATTCCACGGTATGTTTCCATTTTGATTCTTGTCTTGTTGTTGATGTCACATGGACATGTCTACACCGTCGCAGATTCCGGCACGCGCCACGCGCCCAGTTGATTACCCGATATATTGTTATTGTGGTTACGTGGACATGTCTACACCGAGGTAGAATTCCGGGGCATGTGGCTGCGCGCAGGTTGATCACCCAAGATATTATTGTTGATGTCACATGAACGTGTCTACACCGGTAGAATTCCGGCATGTGGCGTGGGGCATCGGTATTATTGTTGCATCATGGACATGTCTACACCGATGCAGAATCCGGCACGCGCCGTGACGAACATGATTGATGTTGTGGCGTGAGACCCATAGTTATATTTGAGTGATGACTGAGGCGTAGTCCTCGATCGACATGATCGCTTTATGTTGTGAATCGTAGTTTGGTTATCATACATGTCTCCCGCTTTATATAGACTAGTATGATTTCATTACTGATTTTTCTGATTCACATACTTGGTACTTGCCAGATCGACCTCTCGGCCGCGTCATGCCGCAGTAGAGGTACATCGATCGTGGATCCTCGCTCTTAGGATCTCGATTGGTTTGGGAAGCTCCGCTTTCTCCGAGGCTTATCTTTTGGTATGTGTTCCTGAGTTGTAGGTTCTTGTACATTCGTGGTATGGCGGCCCTGTCCTGGTCATAGTTGTTGTAAATCTTAGAGGTCTGTAGTATCGCTTGGGTGTGGTTTGTAAAAAGGATTAAACTGCTCGTTTTGTAAGAGTTGTATTTATATATGTTATTGGAAGGTAACCGTTGGGTTGCTTTGTTTATGATCATATATCTTGTTTCTTGTTTAAAGTTTTATTTTCATTGGTTTTCTCGATGTTGTGTCACTAGGGTGCCCGATAAGGCACGATGAACGCCCCGGACGGTCGTTACAAAAGTGGTATCGAGCGATTAATCCGGAAAGTGTCTGCACCGTGTCTAGTAGAGTCTTGATTATCGATGTGTTGTGCACCACATCTATAATCGGAGGCTGCAGGACATTTAGGATTGGTTTCCATTCTTCTCATTCCGAGATCGTGCCTTAAGGCGCTGTTGTAAGTTGGACCCTCCGACGTATCTCGTTTTTACCGCTTATGCCTCCGCAAGGCAACCAGAGCCACGAAGGGCAAGACAAAGTCTCGCTAGTGAGATCTGAGGAGTACGAGGCGCAGCCCGGCCAAGACTGAGATGGCTTCCGACGGCGAGTTTCGCGACGCCGCCAACACCAGCGAGGTTAGAGCGCGGCCGTGGTCGATGAGACTACAAGACCGAGCCTCCAGTACCACCTGGAGCGGGAGACGGGTCACAAGCGAGATGGCGATTATTGGCGTGGTTGTGGCCGATATGAGGACAGCCGACGCGCAGCCGGTTCAAAGAAGACCGTGGTGCACCCGAGAGCAGATAGTTTGAGGCTACGGGACTTTCTGAGTTGTAGCCCGCCAGAGTTTTATGGGTCGAGGCCTGAGGATGATCCACAGGAGTTCATTCGGCAGTTACAGCGGATCATGCGGGTGATCAAGGCTTCAGAGACCGAGTCTGTGACCTTTGGTTCGCATCGGCTGCGTGATACCATGATCGATTGGTTTGATTCATAGAGCTTTCCCGGGGAGAGCATGCACCTCCAGCAGTATGGGATGAGTTTTCGGGGGCTTTCCTCACGCACTTCTTGCCTCCGCAGATGAGGAGGGCACGGGCCGATAGATTTTTGATGCTTAGACAGAGCGGGCGTACGGTTCGGGAGTACAATGTGGAGTTCGACTCATTGGCGTGACGTCCCAAATGGTAGCTAGTATGGAGGATCGAGTGCACCGATATGTTCTGAGGCTCGATGATTACATGTCGAGGCATGTTCGGAGTAGCTCTTCACCGCATGGACATTGCCCGCACGCAGCTCACGACCGGATGTGAGGCACGGAGAGGTCGACGGAATGACCAAGATCAGCGAAGAGGCCGTAATAACAGGTCCTTTGGTGACTTTCGAGGCGGACCGCCAAGCAAGATACTAGTTTTGTACCTCCGCCCGGCAGAGTGGTCCTCCACAACCTTCAGAGTATTCGGAGCGTCGTGGCTCCGGTTCGTGTTTCGGAAGTAAGGGTGTTAGCTGACGCGTCACCCTACCTCGGTGGTCGATGTGGTAGACCGCATTTAGGGAGTGTCGTGGTGCCACGAGCTTGTTATTTTTGCGGCCAGCAGGCCATTTGCAGGAATCGTCGACCGGGTAGCACGGATGTTACGACTCACCACCGGATCGATGGCTGGTTCATCGCCTTCTACGGTTATGCGCAGGCAGCCTATGATTAGAGTGGAGCGGTAGCCGTGTATATCCTTAACCTCTAGAGTTTTGGTATGCTTGTTATGATGGTCTCATTATTATGTGCTATGTACGAATAGCGTTGTGTTAATTGTGAGTTAGAAAACATGCTTAGTTGGGAGGATACGTATGGGGGCATGGTAAGTGAACCTTAGACTATGTCACGATCGAGACCTTAGGTAAGGTCGTCTTGAGTTAAAGATTTATTTTATGTTTGACCCTTTATCGAGTAGTAGTATACGTGGATTTATTTGTGTGATAAGTCCGTGGGTAGTGTGAGATGGAAGTGGTAGCTTTCATGATGTGAATTAGTAAGATTGTTAGGATCGGGAACAAGAGTTTGGCGCGTTGGGGTCGGGTTGAGGACCATTTGCGGTCAACCCGTAGTCTTGATTAAGGTGGGGTCAGTCTGGGTGGTCCCGGTGGTAGGGTCACGAGGATGCTAGGCCCAAGTTTGTATGATCATCGTATGAGTTCGTGGACGCGTTCGACGAAGCGTTCAGAAGGCCGGAATGGCCTTAAGAAGTTTGAGGTTAGTAAGATGACCAAGTTTGGAAGTAGTGACTCCAGATTTTTGGGAACTAAGTAATGATGAAGTATGGTGCGTCTTGGGAGAGTTCAAGTGTTCGAGAGGCACGACGAGTAAGGAAGAGAACGTGTGTTATTTCGCGCTGCCGTGGCGTTGACAACTTGTTAGAGGAACTTCATCGATATCCGTCTTGAGAAGGAACATTCGACGAATGTTTCTAAGAGGAGAATGTTATACCCCGTATTCTCGTGGTATGTATGCGAGGACGACGACGAGAGAGCGATGAAAAAAATTGGAAAGGAAGAAAGAGTGATTCTTCCACGGAAAAAGTTTCCGGTTTTGTAAGGAAAATGTTCGTTGAAGGGAATTGGGTTCCAGATTTGGAATTTGGGCTTTAGATTATATTAGAATTTTGGAATTTTATTTTGGAAATGGTCACGTGGGCCCACGGAGAAATTTACTTTTGGGGCCCACTTTGTTTTGAGATTTTGGCCATTGTGGATATTTTTGGAAGACGTTTTTGAGGGCCATAGGAGGGTGACACGTGTCACCCCGCCTAGGTGGCTCGCCGAATGACATTTGTGCACAACACCTTGAAGTCGTTTTCGATAAACGCTTTACATAACTTCGAAGGGCGGAAAATTCGGCTATGTCGCTTTTGTATTTTTGCGGATTTTTCCGAGAGCGAAACCTTTTGGACCAACGGAGGGTGACACTTGTCACCCTCATCGACGGCTTTGAGCGGGCGAGGTGGCGTTGGTCGTCGGCCGATCGCCCTGAAGTGTGCCTTGCTTTGTGGCTTGTTTTGGAGTGTTTTGTGGAGTAGGGTTTAGGGTGCACTTGGCTTAATCTTGCCCTTACACTTGCTATACACTTGGAAGGATCTTGCCCTCGTTGGCCTTTGGTTTTGCTATAAATACCCCTAAGTGTGAAGACTTCATCCATGCCACAAACTTCCAAGTCTTGAAAACCTCTCCTCCCCTTTGTGAGCTCTTTGCCGAGAGCCTCCCCTCCCCTTTTCGTGGCCTTTGGCCGAGGGGTTCTCTTCCCCTCAGTGGTGCTAGCCGTGGGTACCCCTAGCCTTGTTGTTTTCGTATAATACCCTCCTTGTGGTATTGAAATACTTCTCCTAGTATTGTTATAATGCCCAAAATACCTTAGCCTTGTACCTTGTAGTATTCCAAAGATACCTCATACGTAGAGTCGGAAATGCTACCTTTTGTCCTTTTAGTCTCAAAGAAACCCAAGGAAATCTTCGTAGTTGGTTGAAGTATTTGAGTAGAAGTTAGTTAGAACTTCTGGGTTGTTTGGAGCGCACGAGTAGGAGCTAAACCTTGCTCAGGATCGACATTATAACTTGGATAATTTTGGGCTTATCGAGGTAATTATCTTGTCACTCTATTGTAATTGGAAATTACATGTTTGTTAGAATATATAGTTGAATTATACTATATATGGAACTATACTTAGTATTCGCAATGTCTTTTGACTTAAGCCCAAGAATAAAGAATCGAATCGAATCAGATTTACATAGGATGTATTGCGAAGACTTGTGTAGACATCGAGTAGAATTGTACACGCCGGTTAGACGTGTAAACCCCCTGGTTGGCTTGGTAGCGGCCTCGTTAGAGAGGAGATTTACGCTGCCATGTGCGGGAAGGTGTCACGAATTTTCTGTAGAAGATAGAAACTTGTGTTTTGGGGTTAATAGACGTTTGTGACCTTTATAGGTGAAAGTACTAAGAGTAGCGTATTCTACTCGAGGAGTGGAAAGGGCTAGCAAGGTTGTAGTACTTGGAGCATTTTGCTTATTGTCGATAAATCGTCGAGGTATGTGAACCTCTTCCTATCTTTTCTAGCATGATTGTTGTGAACTATGTAGTGCGGACGCATACGTATGCTAAGTGATTTGGTTGGTTTAAAACATAGGGTGTTATAATAGCTTTATGGGAAGTTAGTTATAACGACCTTAGGTAGGTGAAAATGGTTTACTGATGTTAGAAGTTAAGAGACTTGATCTTATAAGATAAGAGACTTAACTTATTTGTTTTAATGTGGATGTTGTGTGAAACCTCATTCGTGAGTAATGAGTACTTGGTTTTTAAAGGGATAATGTTTTACTGATTTCGGGAATCAGAATGTGTATCGACAGACCATTGCAGCGTTAATAAAGGAAAATGTATTGAATAATGATGTGTTGTATTAAAACCAGTAGAAACCTCCATCTTCATATAAGCTAAGATGAGACAAAATGATATTACATTTTCTAGATCATGGCTGCTGTAATAAGATCGTTATAAACAAGAATAAACTACTCACATATATGACATATGTTACTCAATTGTTTTAAAAGAGATTAAGACTATGAGTTATGAAACCTTTCTAAAATAAGTGACTTGAGCATTTGAAAATGAGAAGCTTGAGTAATTGAAACTAGGCAAACCGAACTTAGGAAAAGAATGTTGTTACTTGATTTTGAAAAGGAATGTGGGTTGGTCATTCTAATACTACGTATAGGGTGACTTTTATAAAAGTAATGGATCTCTTTAAAAGAACTTAACGTATGTAGTACTTTAGGGTTAAAACCCGGACCTTGGCATAAACTGAAAGTACTTTGAGTTGTGTGAAACTTGCCTATGCTTGTTGTTGTGAAACTTGCCTATGCTTGTTGTTGTGAAACTTGCCTATGCTTGTGATGATAGCCTTGTTGTGCAAGTGTGGTATTTACGTTACCGCTGCCTCGATAGAGAGTCGACTTGTTGAGAACTTACTTGACGCGTCTTTGGCGATGGAGAATTCCACGGGTATGTTTCCATTTTGATTCTTGTCTTGTTGTTGATGTCACATGGACATGTCTACACCGACGCAAAGATTCTGGTACGCGCCACGCGCCGTTGATTACCCGAGATATTGTTATTGTGGTTACATGGACATGTCTACACCGAGGTAGAATTCCGGGGCATGTGGCCATGCGGCAGGTTGATCACCGATATTATTTTTGATGTCAAATGTACTTGTCTACACCGAGCTAGAATTACGTGGGCATGAGGCAATCGTGCATTGGTATTATTGTTGCATCATGGACATGCCTACACCGATGCAGAATTCCGGGGGCATGCGGCCATGATGCGAACATGATTGATGTTGTGGGCGTGAGACCCATAGTTATATTTGAGTGATGACTTGAGGGCGTGAGTCCCTGACTGGACATGACTGATTTTATGTTGTGAACTGTAGTTTGGTTATCATACATGTCTCCTGCTTTATATAGACTAGTATGATTTCATTACAGTATTTTTACAGTTTCACATACTTGGTAATTGCATCGACCTCCTTCGGGCCGCTCATGCCGCGGTAGAGGTACATCGGTCGTGGATCCTCGCCTAGGATCTCGATTCATTTGGGAAGCTCCTTTTATCCGGAGGCTTATATTTTGGTATGTGTTCCATGAGTTGTTGGTTATTGTACATTCAGGGGTTTGGATTGGCCCTGTCCGTTATTAGTTGTTGTAAATGTTAGAGGTCTGTAATGCTCAGAGGCGTGGTTTGTAAAAAGGATTAAACTATTCGCTTTGTAAGAGTTGTATTTATATATGTTATTGGAAGGTAACAGTTGGGTTGCTGCTTTATGATCATATATCTTGTTTCTTGTTTAAAGTTTTATTTTCCGCTGGTTTTCTCTGATGTTGTGTCACTAGGGTGCCCGGGATAAGGCACGAACGCCCGGACGTCGTTCTGATGACGCGCCCGTGGCATCCCACTTCACTGTCGGCGTACACATACACAATACATATATATATCTCCTGCCCGTGGAATCCCACATCACTGCCGACAACTATAAGTGTAACATATAACCATGTGACGCGCCCGTGGCATCTTACCTCACCGTCGGCGTACACATATACAACACACACACATATATATATATAACGTAGCCACATGCCCCGGAATCCCTCATCGTATAAGCATGGCCATAACGTGCCCTCGGCATCCCTCATCGTAGGTGCAGGTCTTCATGGGGAGCTAGCCCATGGAGTAATAATATAACATGCCGGAATCCTCATCGTGGTACATGTCTTCATGGGAGCTAGCCCATGTAGTAATAATCGTCATACGCATGGTCGCGTGCCGGAATCCTCATCGTATAAGCATGGCCATGGGTAATAAAACAACCGAATCTAACCCTCCTCCTGGTCACATGCCCCGTAATCCCACATCGTATAAGCATGTCCAAGGATCAATCATAATGGAAGCATACCCGTGGAATCCCACATCACTGTCGGTACGTTCAAGTAAACTTACAACAAGACAGTCGGCCCTCCAACTGAGAGTCACGCCAATGTAGACATATAATACTTGCAATCAAGGCTATCACAAGCAACATAGGCAAGTTCATTAATTCTTCAGACTTTCATTTTTTACATATTCAAGGCACTTTTCTTTTCTCATAAAATCCGGGAATTTAACCCCAAGTACTACGTACTTCCATTCTTTTCAAAAGATTCCTTTTCATATAAAACCCCGAGATACTAACACCCGTAGTATCAAGGCTTGTGTACATTTCACATAAGTCACTATACTTTAGAAATACATTTCTCGGCTTCTAAATCAAGTGACCCTTACTTAATTCAAGTTATTTCTTTGTTTACCTTATTAGAGAAAAACCATTCTCTTAACCTTCCATAAAGCCGTTATAACCAACTTCCCATAAAGCCGTTATAACCCTTTATGGTTTTAGACAACACATTCCTTTTATAACCAAGAGACTTATACTTTTAAAACCAAGTATTATATACTTTCAAATCAATTCTCTTATCTTTCAAAAATACAATTAGTCTCTTAACTTTTAAGAAAACAAGTTTCTTAACTTTAGAATTTGAGATCCATAGCCTTAAAACTTCATACGTAGATTCTTATAAGTTAAGTAACATGTACTTTGGTGCGTTGTGAATAAGTTATACTTATTTATAACGATCTTATTCAAGTAGCCATGATCTAGAAAATGTAATACAATTTTGTCTTATCTTAGCTTCTATGCAGATGGAGAATTCTACTCATTTTAATATAATCAATTGTCATTACATTTTCCTTTATTAACGCTGCAATGGCTTGCTCGATACTTATTCTCATTCGTGCATAAATTAGCCAAGTCAACTTGGCTCCAAAGTACCTCCTAACGACTCTTACCAACATCCCCCATAAGACTCGGTAAGGACTTAGGATAACTTTGACATAAACTTTACATAGAGTAAATCACACACCTACCTCTTAACTTCTAAGAGTAGAAGGAACATGAAATAATATCACATGTATATTCCATACATAGAATCATGCCAAAGGAAGGAAGAGGTTCACATACCTCGCGACGATTATCGACAAGTAGCAAAAAGCTCCAAAGTACTTCAACCTATAATGGTCACAATACGTCCATTAACCTCTTACTTCAAACGTAGAATATTCTAAGTGCTAAGTCACTAAATTATACGGAAAATCGGACAGCACCTCCTTTGTTTTGTTATACCCCGTAGTTCTGACCCTACGTATGAGAGCGTACGAAAGCATGTAAGACTTAAAATTTTCAAATGATAGGTTGACGGATTATTCCGGACGGGTTTTAGTCAACTTTGAGGCGGGTAATGACCAGGTACATTGAGAGTTCCTAAGTGTTTCAAAGGCCTAGGGCGTAGTTCGTTGAGTCTAGTTTCCAATGCAACCAACCGTTCGTCGATAGGACGTCGGAGTATAAAGTTATGGGAGTTACAAGTTCGCGCGCATTGACGTAAATGCGTTTCGTAAAGCGCGAGGGCGCGGTGCGGATCACGCAGCGCGCGCGGATATATCGAGGGGTCACTGAGTTACAGCGCGCGCGCCAAAGATAGCAGGGCCGCGGCGCCGGAAGTTCCGAGAGTCCGCAGAGGTTTCAGCGCCGCGGCGCCAAGGCGGGATTCCTGGCGGAAAAATCAGATTTTTCTTTTAAAAGACCTTGGGAGGGTGACAAGTGTCCCCCCCATCTGATTTTGCATGCATTATATTGACCAAGTCTTGAAGACTTGGTCATCTTTCAAATCCCTCTCTCTCTCTAAGCTTAAGCTCCCACTTCTCTCTAAAATTCCAAGAGGAATTCAAGCCTAAGAAAAATCTGAAAAGTTAAGAACAAGAATGAAGCTTGTGGCTAGCTTGTTGGTGTTATTGTGGTGGTGTTCTTGGAAAGGAGGCTAGCAAAGTTGTTGGAATAAGTTTGGCTAAAGTTTTAAGGTAACATTTCTTCTCTTGTGGTTAGTTATTAATGTTGCATGTGAAGAAGAAGGGATGTGTAGTAGTAAATAATGCACTTAGAATCCTTGCATGTAAGAAATGTGGTTTGGATATGAAATAATTGGCTAAAAGGATATTATGAGCATGTTGTAGCCTAAAAACTACTTTAGAATTGTTAAGTGAATTATTGTACCTTTTGGGGCAGAATTTTACACACCCAAGTTTAGGTGTGTAATCCTCTTTGATATGTTTGGATTGTTGAGCCTTAAATGTGGCATTTGGATGTTGAATTCGGCCTTGAGAAAGGTGGCAAAGTATGTAGAAACAAAGGAAATGCTGCCCAATTTTCCATAGAATTAGGGGCTTTGAACTTAGATTATTTCTACATTGAAATTAGAGGTTAATAAATGCATTATGGTTATTATAGGTTGACATATTACTTGCGGTAGTTGGACTTAGCAAGTGGATTGACCGAAGAGGTATGTGGAGCTTTCCTATCTCTTGAGCATGAATAGATGTAACTATGTAGTACGGTAGACGTACAAGATTTGGTATTCTTACTTGTTTTAAGTATATAAAGACTTGTTTCGTTTTTAGAATGTATAAGTCCCTTGGTTAGGGTAAAAGTGTGATTTTACTAAAGTGTAGGGTTAATATAACAACTTTATGGGAAGTTGGTTTATTAGCTTTATAAAAGGTTAATGAGAAGAGGTTTACTCTAAGTAAGACAAGTAAGGACAAATGATTTGATTTATGAAAGGCAAATTGATTTTAAGGCATCAATTGCCCAAAGATTTTATGTATGGAAAAGAGTCACTTTTAAAAGAGTTGAAGTATGTAGTACTTGGGTTAAATTCCCGGTTTTCTTTTATTAAAGATATGATTAAGTGCCTTAAGTAAACTAAAATGAAAGGGTATATGAACAAGACTAATAAGAAGTTATAAGTTTTCTTAACTTATTTATGATTATGATATGATGACGCTGAGCTAGGGTAAGAGTATATCTGAGGGGCAAGCCCCAAGATCGTTATACCACCTTCTCCAGGGTAAGAGTATGTCTGAGGGGAAAGCCCCAAGATCGTCATACCACCTTCTCCAGTGTAAGAGTATATCTGAGGGGTAAGTCCCCAAGATCGTTATACCATCTGCTTCAGTGTAAGATTATATCTGAGGGGTAAGTCCCCAAGATCGTTATACCATCTGCTTCAGAGTAAGAGTATATCTGAGGGGTAAATCCCCAAGATCGTTATACCACTTGTTCCATGGATTTGATACCCACGACGGCGAATACCTCACGCGAGTCCTTATGGGCTTATGCGGGTGAAATAGTCCCGTGCGCGGTGGTCTTTACGCGAGAATACCTCATGCGGGTCCACAGGACCTATGCGGTGAAATAGTCGCGAGTAGGGGTGCTTATTGATACTACGCGAGGTACCTGCTTTTGATCATGAGGCCCCTATTTTATGCAGTATTATATATATACTTGTCACTCTCATTGGTAGTAAGGCACAGTAAAATGTATTTTGATTGTCTTCCATGACTCCAGCTTACTTTAGACTTATGATATCATTATTACAGTATTTTCCAGCTTTACATACTTGGTACATATTGTGTACTGACCCCTTCTGGGCCGCGTTCACGCCGCAGTAGGTAAGCGATTGGATCCTCGTTCTTAGGATCACTGTTCGGTGTCAAGCTTCATCCTCGGAAGCTTGTTTTGTTGGTACGTTACTCACGATGCTATAGGTATTGTGTACATTCGGGGTATGGCGGCCCCGCCCGCCACGCTTGTTATCCTTAGAGGTCTATGGTCACGTATGTGTTGGGCTGTAAGAACAAGTTGTACTGCTATACTTTTGATTAGTATGTTTTTTATGGAAGGCAACCACATCTACCGCCGTGATGTTACCTTTTATAAGTTATGTGTTATGTATGTTCATTGCTATTCTCTCGACGATGTATACTGACGGTACCCTGCAGGTACTAGTCGCGCCCGGCTCGGGTCGTGACAAAAGTGGTATCGAGCGATTAGTCCTCGGAAAGTGTCCACGCATCGGTGTCTAGTAGTCTTGATTATCGGTGTCGCACCACATCTATAATCGTGAGGTCGCAGGACATTTAGGATTGGTTTCCATTCTTTCACTCTAAGATCGTGCAATAGCTTTGAGTTATAGGTTGAACCTCCTCCGATGTTTTCCTTCATGTATCGATTATGCCTCCACGCAAGGCAACCGCGCCCGTGGCGGCAAGGCAATTGAGGTGCCTAGTGGGACGCGAGAGTCACGAGGCACGCACCACCTTACCAGAGATGATGTTTAGGGCGGCGAGTTCCACGTCGTCGCCAGCCTCAGCAGATTTCGAGGCGGAAGCGGCATCGAGACCGCAGACGAGCCTCGATCCCACGTGGTCCGAGTATAGAGATTACGGGGAACAGATTCTGTTATCGACCAAAGATAGTGGTGGCGTAACGACAGAGCAGCGCCAACCCTAAATGACAGTTTACGGATTCGGGATTTCCTGGGTTGTCACCCACCCGAGTTCTATGGTTCTAGATTTGAGGAGGATCCGCAGGAGTTTGTCCGGCAGTTACATCGGACCATGCAGGTGCTTAGGGCATCGGAGACTGAGTCTGTTATACTAGCTTCTTACCGGTTACGCGATATTGCGTTGAACTGGTTTGAGTCATGGGTGTTGTCGAGAGGTGAGGATGCTCTTCCAGCTGTTTGGGAAGAGTTCACAGAGGCTTTCCTGGATCACTTCTTGCCTCCTGAGATGAGGAGAGCCCGCGTAGATAGATTCTTGATGTCACGACCCGACCTCGGGCCCGTGACTGGTGCCTTACCCCGGGCACCCTAGTGATACAACATCAGAGAAAATCAGCGGAAATAAAAACTTAAACATGAAACAAGATATATAATAATAATAACAGGTTAACCAAAACGGTTACCTTCCTATATATATACACATCAAAATGGAACAGTAAATCCTTTACAAACCCTGCCCACAACAGTACTACAGACCTCTAAGAATGTAACAACAACTATGATGGGACAGGGCCCCGCCATACCCCTGAATGTACAAGTACCTACAATGACAGGGGACTATACCAAAAGATAAGCCTCCGGAGAAACGGAGCTTCCCAAAACGCTGAACTGTGATCCTATGAGCGAGGATCAACAACCGGTGTACCTCTACCTGCGGATTGAACGCAGCCCACCGAAGGAGGTCAGTACAACAGGTACCAAGTATGTGAAACTGAAAATACTGTAATGAAATCATAACAGTCTATATAAAACAGGAGACATGTATGATAACAAAACTACAGTACACAATATAAATTAACAAATATGTCAAGTCGTGGACTCACGCGTAAAGTCATCACTCAAATATAACCCGAATTTAACCCGCACAACGGCCGCATGCCCGATCTTACCTCGGTATAAGCATGGCCATGGAACCATCCTAATGGAAGCATACCCGTGGCCACCCATCGTGTCGGTATGTCCAAAGGAAATAACAAGATAACAATCATAATGGAAGATACTCGTGGGCCACCCATCGTGTCGCATGTCCAAAGCAAATAACAAGATAACACTCCTAATGGAAGCATACCCGGGCCACCCATCGTGTCAAGATGTCCAAAAGGAAATAACAAGATAACAATCATAATGGAAGCATACTCGTGGCCACCCATCGTGTCAAGATGTCCAAAGCAAATAACAAGATAACACTCCTAATGGAAGCATACCCGGGCCACCCATCGCACAAGATGTCCAAAAGGAAATAACAAGATATCAATCATAGTGGAAGCATACTCGGCCACCCAACGTGTCGATGTCCATCAATCAACCGATAGCCTACCCTCCAACGAGACGCGGTACGTAAATACAACACTTGCACAACAAAGGCTATCACCACAAGCATAGCAAGTTCAACATACTTTTATACTTTCATTAACATGTAAATTGATTCACCATTTATAAAAACTAAAGTACTCCTATTTTATGCCAACAATCCGGTTTTAACCTAAAGTACTACGACATAAATTCTTTCAAAAGATCCATTTCTTTTACAAAGGTCACTCGATACGTAGTATCAAAATAGAGTAACTATCTTTTAAGTAAACCAAAACAATTTCCATACTTTCTTTTAAACCAAATCATTTCTCCCTTTAAAGTCAAGTTACCATTTTAAATCCAATAATAAAACCATTCTTTTGTTTTCATAAAGTCTTTATAACTAACTTTCCATAAAGCTATTATAACACTTTATGTTTTAAACCCATTTAAGACAAAACCATGCCTTTCTTTTAAACCCAAACACTTCAAATTATCAAGTCTCTTTTCTTTTAGAAATCAAGTTCTCATCTTGGAATTTAAGAAAATCAATACTTGTTATTAATGATTTTATTAAAGACCATGATCTAGGAAATGTAATACAATTTTGTCTTATCTTAGCTTCTATGCAGATAGAGGTTTCTACTTGTTTTAATAATAATTAATTAGTCAATACATTTTCCTTTATTAACGCTGCAGTGGTTTGTTCGATACTTATTCTCATTTCCGAAATCAATATAACTTATTCCTTTTAAAACCCAATTACCCATTTCTCATAAATGCGTTTCACAACTTTTAACACAAACCAAGTCCTTAATATTTCACCTCAAGTCATTTATAAGTCAAGTCTCTTATCTTTAAAAAAACTCAACCATTTCTTTACCTACATAAAGTTGTTATAACAAACTTCCCATAAAGCCGTTATAACACTTTATGTTTTAAACCAACCAAATTCGTTTAGCAAACGTACGTCTTCCGTACTACATAGTCCACACAATCATGCTAGAAAAGATAGGAAGAGGTTCACATACCTCGCGACGATTATCGACAAAAGCAAAAAGCTCCAAAGTATCAGAATCTCGCTAGCCTTTTTCCACCCTTCAAGTAGAATATGCTACTCGTAGTACTTCCACCTAAAAAGGCCACAAAACGCCTATTAACTTCTACATCCCTTCAGAATATTTCTAAGTACAAGGTTCCATATTCTACGGAAAATTGGCAAAGACCTCCCCAGTAACCACATAAATAACCTCCACTATCAAGGCCCGCTACGAGCCAACAACTCAGAGGATTACACGCCTAACCGCACGTGTACAATTACGCCCCACAATAATACTACAAGTCTCATCAGAATACGGTCCAATGTAAATACAGTTCAATTCTTATCAATATTCATTCTATATATAGTATACTCAACTATACATTACTACAAATGTAATCTCCAATTACAATAGTGGACAAAGATCATTACCTCGATAAGCCCAAAATTATCCAAGATTTATAAGTCGATCCTGAGCAACGTTTAGCTCCAAATCCTTACGCTCCAACCCGCTCCAAGCAACCCTTAGAAGTTTCTAAACAATTTCTCTTAACACTTCAACTCCAAAAAGTGAAGAACACTAGGCTTTAAAAATGGCCACTTTCGGCCAAGGCAATGTTTCAAGGCTAGGGGTGTGAAATCTTCTCCAACTCTTGGTACACAATCTTCCTAACACCCTAAGGAAGAACACTTAAAAGTTTAAGAATTTGTGGACAATATTTTGGTCAAGATCTTAGCCAAAAACGAGAGCACTCACTAAAGGGGAGGGAATATTTTTCAAGCTTGGAAATCTCTAAGTGTGGATGAATAAGTCTTGCACTCAAGGGGGGTATTTATAGGTCAATCAATGGCCAAGATCAAAGCAAGTGTATGGTGAGGATTAGGGACAAGTGTGTGGGTAATTTGCCAACCAAATGTCCACCACAAAAATGGGACAAGTGACTTGCCACTTGTCCACCTAAAAACGCCAAGTGCCGCTACTTTCGCCATGGGCCACACGGGTGCCATGTGTCGCCCTCCTACTCGTCCAAAATATTTCATCTTCCGAAAATATCCGTAATGCCAAAAATTCAAAAATAAAGTGGGCCCCACAAACCGTAAATTTCTCCTGTGGGCCCCACGTGACCAATTCCGGAAATAAAATTCCATAATTCTCAAATATTCCAAAAAGTCCGAATACCAAATCTGGGAATCCAATTCCCTTTAACGAACATTTTTCCTTCACAAAATCCGGAAACTTTTTCGTCGAAAAAGCACATCTTTCTTCCTTTCCAATTTTTGTGTCGTATTCTCGTACGTACGTCCTCACATACATACCCTGGAACTACGAGGTGTAACACTTGACCTTGAGGCAGGATGGGAGGACTATCAGAGAGTACAGCCTGGAGTTTGACTCTGGCCGAGCATGCACACCATCAGAATGATACGGCGCATGTGGTTCATCGGTATGTGATGGAATTAGACCGTCATATGATTACTGCATGCTTGGGGGTGGCTCTTCAGCCAGGGATGGATATCGCCAGGATGCAGGCGTACGTGCAGGGGATTGAGGACAGAGAGAGACAGGATCAGCTAGATTTAGGCCAGCCCAAGAGGCGGTGACGAGGTCTCGTGGCGCTGAGGCGGCAGCCGCAGAAGCAGACTAGGTCCACATTCCAGCCAGCACAGAGTGCTCCTTCTCAGTTTTCCGGCAGAGGTCCGATCACCGGTTATTCAGAGCAGTCGTGGCTCCGGACTTCGTGGTTTCAGGAGGCATGCATCGTCACCAATTGAGACCACCTACCTCTGCGCGCTCGACGCGGTAGGTCTCATCCGGCGAGTGCCGTATGGGTTCGGAGCGTGTTACTCTTGTGGCGCAGGCCATCTCAAGAAGGATTGTCCGCCCCAGCGGGCGGGAGCGTTACGCTCACCGACGGCCGGGTCGGCCGGATCTTCATATTCGATGGTCGACGCCCCGAGGCGTGGTACTTATGGCCAGCAGCCGGAAGAGGTCGTGGTAGGGGTCCCAGTTCTAGCGGTCCTCAGAACCGCATCTATGCTATGTCCAGCCGACAGGACCAGGAGGCGTCACCAGATGTCGTCACAGGTACATTATTGGTTTCTTGCTGTGATGTATATGCTTTGATAGATCTAGGTTCTACCTTGTCCTATATATCTCCTCATATTGCCAGTAGAATATGGATAGAGCCCGAGTCCATATGACCTTTTGAGGTGGCTACGCCAGTAGGTGATTCAGTGATAGCTGAGCGGGTATATAAGGCTTGCCCAGTGACTATAGACAGTCGTCAGACTCTAGCCGACTTGATAGAGTTGGATATGACGGACTTTGATGTGATTATGGGTATGGATTGGCTAGCGTCTTGATATGCCCATGTAGACTGTAGAGAGAGATTAGTTCGGTTCCAGTTTCCCGGCGAGCCGGTTATCGAGTGGAAGGGGAATACTGCATCCCCGAGGGGTAAGTTTATTTTTTACCTCAAGGCTAGGAAGATGGTGCGGAAAGGGTATATCTACCATATGGTTCGGGTATTCGACACTGAGGCTGAAATACCGGACCTTCATTCAGTTCCGGTCGTTAGAGAGTTTCCAAACGTATTCCCAGACGAGCTTCCGGGTATCCCTCCTGAGAGGGAGATTGAGTTTTGCATTGATTTGGCGCCAGACACTCGACCGATATCTATTCCGCCATACAGGATGGCACCTGCCGAGTTGAAGGAATCAAGGACCGGTGAAAAGATTTCTTTGGAGAAAGGCTTTATTAGGCCAAGTGTTTCTCCTGGGGAGCGCTGTTATTTGTAAAGAAGAAGGATGGACATTTGCGTATGTGTATTGATTACAGTACGGTGAACAAGGTAACTATCAAGAACAGATATCCCCTCCCCAGGATTGACGATTTGTTTGACCAGTTGCAGGGTGCAAGGTGTTTTTCCAAAATAGACCTGCGGTCTGGTTATCATCAGGTACGAGTTAGAGAGATAGATATCCTAAATACTACATTCAGGACCCGGTATGGGCACTATGAGTTCAGGGTAATGTCTTTCGGATTGACCAACGCCCCAGCAGTATTCATGGATTTGATGAATAGGGTGTTCAGGCCAT
The DNA here is from genome assembly GCA_029844215.1 of Przewalskia tangutica. Taxonomy (NCBI): domain Eukaryota; kingdom Viridiplantae; phylum Streptophyta; class Magnoliopsida; order Solanales; family Solanaceae; genus Przewalskia; species Przewalskia tangutica. Next base: position 28,788,327 of record CM056719.1, on the reverse strand, counting down.
TCTTGGATATGTTCGTTATAGTGTTTATTGATGATATCTTGGTGTATTCGCGCACAGAGCAGGAGCATACAGATCATTTGAGGACGGTATTGGGAGTCCTCCGAGACCGGCAGTTGTATGCCAAGTTCTCGAAGTGTGAGTTCTGGTTAGCTTCAGTGGCTTTCTTAGGGCATGTTATCGGGGCCGATGGTATTCAGTTGATACAACAAGATTGAGGCGATCAAGACTTGGCCTGCACCACTACACCGAGAGGTGCAGCCTTTTGGGCCTTGCGCAGTTATTATCGGAGGTTTGTGGAGAAGTTTGCTTCTATTTCAAGACCTTTGACTAAGCCGACTCGTAGGCTATGTTCGGTGGGCGGATACTTGTGAGGAAAGTTTCCAGCTAAAGGAGAAATTGACGATCGCCTGAGCTTCTTACTCTTCCAGAGGTTTAGATGGATATGTGGTTTATTGTGACACGTCAGTGTTTGGGCAGTGCCTTGATGCAAAGACTACAGAGTTATAGCTTATGATCTCGGCGGCAGGAAGCATGAGAAGAACTATCCCACACATGACTGAGCCGGGCAGCAGTGATTCATGCCTTGAAGATCCGAGACATTATTTATATGGAGTTCATGTGACATTTACATTGCACCACAAGAGTCTCCAAGATATCTTCACCGCAGGAGTGAACTCGGCATGCAGACGGTGGTTGGAGCTGCTTAAGGATTACGATGTTGATATTCTATACCACCCAGGGAAGGCCAATGTAGTTGCAGATGCCCTTAGTCGCAGATCGATGGGTAGTCTGTCTGATATACAGCCAGAGAAAAGAGATATGGTCCGAGAGTTACATCAGCTAGCGAGCCTTGGGGTTCGTTTGGTTGATTCTGATAGTGATGGAGTTCGTGTTCGAGAGGTTGCCGAGTCTTCCATCGTCGAGAAGGTGAAGAGGCGACAGTATGAGGATCCGATTATGGTCCGGTATCGAGATGCCGCTGTTCAGAAAGAGAGGAGTCTGTTTGAGGTAGCACCTGATGGGGTGCTAAGATTTGAGGGTTGGTTGTGTGTTCCCGATGTGACAGGACTTCGTCAACAGATTCTGGGGGAGGCACACAATGCTCGTTATTCTATTCATCCGGGGTCGACTAAGATGTATCATGACCTCAGATGCGTGTATTGGTGGGATGGCCTAAAGAGGGACGTTGCGGAGTTCGTGGCGCAGTGCCCGAATTGTCAGCAGGTTAAGGTTGAGCACCAGAAGCCCGGTGGGCTGTTGCAGGCTATTGATATTCCGACTTGGAAGTAGGAGGTGGTAAATATGGATTTTATTACGGGATTACCTACCACTCAGAGGAAGCATGATTCCATTTGGGTTATTGTCGACAGGCTGACGAAATCAGCCCATTTTCTTCCAAATGGCGACTTTTTCCGAGGATTATGCAAGATCAGATATCGTGGAGATTGTAAGCGCACGAGTGCCCGTGATCGATTATTTCGCATGCAGAGGCCCGCCACGTCTAATTTCTCGAGGTCTTTCCGTAGCGGTTAGGGACACAGTGAGTCTCAAGACGGCGTTCATCGCGGCATCGACGGGTGCCGAGCGCACTATCCGCATACACTCGAGGATATCTCGCGGGCTTGTGTTATTGATTTCAGGGGTAGCTGGGAGGATCATCTGTCTCTCGTGGAGTTTGCTTATAACAACAGCTACCACTCTAGTATTCGATGGCGCCTTATGAGGCCTTATATGAGGAAGTGCAGTCACCGATAGTTGGTTCGAGGTAGGGAAATGCGATTAGTCGGGCCAGACTTGGTTCAGCAGGTAGTGGATAAGGTGAAGCTTATCCAGGAGCGGTTGTTGGCAGCTAATAGTCGACAAAAGTCGTATGCAGATCATCGGCGTCGACACTTGGAATTTGAGATAGATGATTGGGTTTTACTAAAGGTATCGCCCATGAAGGGCGTGATGAGGTTTGGGAAGAAAGGGAAACTTAGCCCAAGATACATTGGGCCGTATCAGATTGTCCGTAGGGTAGGAAGGGTTGCCTATGAGTTAGATTTGTCGTCCGATTTGGAGGCGGTACATCCAGTTTTCCATGTGTCCATGTTGCGGAAATGTATTGGAGACCCATCTAGAGTGCACCCGGTTCATGATGTCCAAGTGACAGAGGAGTTATCGTATGAGGAGAGTCCCATAGCGATACTCGATCGACAGGTTAGGCGACTTCGGACGTGGCTTCCGTCAAGGTCTTATGGCGGAACGAGAACAGGGAGGAAATGACGTGGGAAGCAGAGGATGACATGATGAAGAAGTATCCTCACTTATTCCCTACACCTCCAGGTAACCCACTTTCCTGCTTGTTAGTTTTGATTTAGCAATTATGCTTGAGTAATGTTGTGGCTCGTGGAGCTTCTTTATTTGCAAAAGAATAGTTAAGAGAGTCTATGTCGATACGGTGATTTGAGTAAGCCTAGAAGGAACATTCGGGACGAATGTTTCTAAGGGGGGGAGAATGTTATACCCCGTAGTTCTGACCCTACGTATGAGAGCGTACGAAAGCATGTAAGACTTAAAATTTTCAAAGGATAGGTTGTGGATTGTTCGGACGGGTTTTAGTCAACTTTGAGGTGGGTTATGACCGGTACATTGAGAGTTCCTAAGTGTTTAAAAGGCCTAGGCGTATTTCGTTGAGTCCAGTTTCCAACTCAACCAACCGCTCGCGATAGGACGTCGGAGTATAAAGTGAGGGGAGTTACAAGTTCAGGGCGCAGACGACGTAAATGCGTTTGAGCAAAGCGACAGGCGCGGCGCGGATGCGGTCGCGGCGAAAGTTCCGAGAGTCCACAGAGGTTTCAGCGCCGCGGCGCCGGCATCAGGGCCGCGGTGCCGAGGAGGGATTCCTGGCGGAAAAACTTAGGAAAAATCATATTTTTCTTTTAAAAAACCTTGGGAGGGTGACAAGTGTTCCCCCCATCTGATTTCTTGCATGCCTTATATTGATCAAGTCTTGAAGACTTGGTCATCTTTCAAATCCCTCTCTCTCTCTAAGCTTAAGCACCCACTTCTCTCTAAAATTCCAAGAGGAATTCAAGCCTAAGAAAAATCTGAAAAGTTAAGAACAAGAAGGAAGCTTGTGGCTAGCTTGTTGGTGTTATTGTGGTGGTGTTCTTGGAAAGGAGGCTAGCAAAGTTGTTGGAATAAGTTTGGCTAAAGTTTTAAGGTAACATTTCTTCTCTTGTGGTTAGTTATTAATGTTACATGTGAAGAAGAAGGGATGTGTAGTAGTAAATAATGCACTTAGAATCCTTGCATGTAAGAAATGTGGTTTGGATATGAAAGAATTGGCTAAAAAGATATTATGAGCATGTTGTAGCCTAAAAAATACTTTAGAATTGTTAAGTGAATTGTTGTACCTTTTGGGGCAGAATTTTACACACCCAAGTTTAGGTGTGTAATCCCCTTTGATATATTTGGATTGTTAAGCCTTAAATGTGGCATTTGGATGTTGAATTCGACCTTGAGAAAGGTGGCAAAGTATGTAGAAACAAAGGAAATGCTGCCCAATTTTCCATAGAATTAGGAGCTTTGAACTTAGATTATTTCTACATTGAAATTAGAGGTTAATAAACGCATTATGGTTATTATAGGTTGACATATTACTTGCGGTAGTTGGACTTAGCAAGTGGATTGACCGAAGAGGTATGTGGAGCTTTCCTATCTCTTGAGCATGAATAGATGTAACTATGTAGTACGGTAGACGTACAAGATTTGGTATTCTTACTTGTTTTAAGTATATAAAGACTTGTTTCGTTTTTAGAATGTATAAGTCCCTTGGTTAGGGGAAAAGTGTGATTTTACTAAAGTGTAGGGTTAATATAACAACTTTATGGGAAGTTGGTTTATTAGCTTTATAAAAGGTTAATGAGAAGAGGTTTACTCTAAGTAAGACAATTAAGGACAAATGATTTGATTTATGAAAGACAAATTGATTTTAAGGCATCAATTGCCCAAAGATTTTATGTATGGAAAAGAGTCACTTTTAAAAGAGTTGAAGTATGTAGTACTTGGGTTAAATTCCCGGTTTTCTTTTATTAAAGATATGATTAAGTGCCTTAAGTAAACTAAAATGAGAGGTTATATGAACAAGACTAATAAGAAGTTATAAGTTTTCTTAACTTATTTATGATTATGATATGATGTGATTGAGCTAGGGTAAGAGTATATCCGGCGGGCAAGCCCCAAGATCGTTATACCACCTTCTCCGGGTAAGAGTATGTCCGAGGCAAGCCCCAAGATCGCCATACCACCTTCTCCAAAGGTAAGAGTATATCCGGCGGGTAAGTCCCCAAGATCGTTATACCATCCGCCTGTAAGAGTATATCCGGCGGGTAAGTCCCAAGATCGTTATACCATCCGCCGGGGTAAGAGTATATCCGGCGGGTAAATCCCCAAGATCGTTATACCACTGTTTCGTGGATTTGCTACCCACGATGCGAGGAATACCTCACGCGAGTCCCATGGGCTTACGCGGTGAAATAGTCCCGTGCGGTAGTACGACTATGCGAGGAATACCTCAATGCGGTCCACGTGACCTATGCGGTGAAATAGTCCCGAGTAGGGGTGCTTATTGATACTACAAAGTAGGTACCTGTTTTGATCATGAGGCCCCTATTTTATGCGAGATTATATATATACTTGTCACTCCTATCATAGTAAGGCACAATAAAAGGTATTTTGATTGTCTTCCATGACTCCAGCTTACTTTAGACTTATGATATCATTATTACAGTATTTTCCAGCTTTACATACTTGGTACATATTGTGTACTGACCCCCTTCCTCGGGGGCTGCGTTCATGCCGCAGGTAAGGGTAAGCAGATTGTGGATCCTCGTTCTTAGGATCACTGTTCCGGTGTCAGAAGCTCCATCCCTCCGGAAGCTTGTTTTGTTGGTACGGTTACTCCCTGATGCTATATGTATTGTGTACATTCAGGGGTATGGCGGGGCCCTGTCCCGCCACAGTTGTTATCCTTAGAGGTCTGTGGTCACGTATGTGTTGGGCTGTAAGAACAAGTTGTACTGCTATACTTTTGATTAGTATGTTTTTATGGAAGGCAGCCTTATCGGCTGGCCAGTGATGTTACCTTTTTATAAGTTATGTGTTATGTATGTTCCGCTGCTATTCTCTGATGTATACCTGACAGGGTACCCCGGTAGGGTACTAGTCGCGGCCCCGGGGTCGGGTCGTGACATGTTTCTACTTACTTTTCCACATTTTTCAAGGCCGAATTCAATAACCAAACACGCCACATTTAAGGCCCAACAATACAATTAATCAATAGGGGATTACACGCCTACTAGACGTGTAAAATTCCGCCCCACAATTGATATGCAACTAATACAACTACAAGTGCAATTTCGGCAACTTGAGATACAACAACACCAATTCTTATCCAATTTCCTTTTCAATCCAAATTGTTAGCATAACATGATATCAAGTCGCAATTGATTATAACTACTATAATCTTCAAGTAAGTAACATGCGACGATTCTAAATACGACCAAATTGTAATCCAATCTTCAAATGGCTAATATGTCATTTCGGATTTAAGGCTACAATCAATCCATAATACTTATAAAACTTCAACACATAAACTTCATGCTAGCAAACATGTAAGGCTAACAACAATACAATATATATAATCTTGTAACACTTTTAAGAGACAAGATTATACCTCAACGAATCTTAATCCAACTCCAAATCCGAAGTCGCTCCTTAGCAACTTAGAGCCTCTTCAAGACACTACAATCCGCTACTTGAGACCCTTAGAACAACACCAACAAATTTCCTTCAAACTTCCAAACAAAACCTAGAAAGCAACTAGGTTTTCACCTTGCGACTAATACGAAAACTATCTTTTTCCGAGATTTTTCTATTGAGATACACTCACAATACACTCATGAACCTTGGTTTAAAGTGTGGAGCTTAATGGACAAGAAACTAAAAATTTTCCTTTTCAAAATAGCTTGAACCCGAGAGCAACAATAGTGAGCTCTTCAATTTCTTGAGAATTTGGCTAAGTGTTAAGCTTGTCTTGCTACTACTAGTATTATATAGCACAATGGAGGGTCAAGATGTAAACAAATGGGTGGCTTGGATGAGGTCTTATTAAATATCAAGACTTTGTGGACCCTTTGTGTTATACCCCGTATTTCCAGAGTATGTACGAAAGGACGTACGTAGAAAAGTTTGGGCTTTAAAGTTAGGCATAGGTTCGATTTTTGTGCACAACACCCGGTTAGAGTCGTTTTTCGACGAAATGTTTTACACAACTTGTGAAGGGAAAATTCCGGCTATGTCATTTAGTATTTTTGCGGATTTTTCCGAGAGACGAAATATTTTGGACCAACAAGAGGGCGACACTTGGCACCCTCTAATTGGTGGACTATGGGGCGGCATTTGGACGAAATGGTGAGTGGGAGTAGGTAGGATATTTTGTGATATTTGTGTGGTAGATGGATAAGGTGTACTTGGGTGAATCTTGACCCTAAACTTGCCTTGCACTTGGCATGATCATGGTCATTGGTTGGCCATGGCTTGACTATAAATACCACTCCCCTGAAAACTTCTTCATCCTAAAAATCTCTAAGTCTTGAAAATCCCTCCCCTCTCTCTTGTAGTGTTTCGTCCAACACTCCCCTCCCTTTGAGAAGGCCTTTTGGTAGAGGCGCCCCACCCCCTCCTAGTGGTGCTAGCCGAGGGGTACCCCCCCCTACCTTGAGTTGTTTTCATAAAATACACCCCCCTCTTGGTAGAAATACTCTCCAAGTATTGTTACTATACCGAAATACCTTGGCCCAAATACCTTGTAGTATTCCAAGGTTACACTTATACTAAAAGCCCAGAAATACTATTATACTTTCCTTCAGTCACAAAACGAAACCCTAAAGAAAATATCCATAGTTGGTTGGAGTATTAAGAAGAAGTTGCGTAAAACTTCTAAGGGTTGTTTAGAGCGGGTTGGAGCGCACGGAGTAGGAGCTAAACCTTGCTCAGGATCGACATTTAAACTTGGATAATTTTGGGCTTATCGAGGTAAATACTACTGTCCTTCTTTTGTAATTGGAAATTACATGTTGTAGGAATATATAGTTGAAGTATACTATATATAGAATTGAACATAGTTTTTCGGCAATGTCTTTTGACTTAAGCCTGAATTTAAAGAAGAGAATGTGTAATTACATGGGGTGTATTGATGAGACTTGTGTAGCATTGTTGTGAAGTAGAATTGTACACGGCCGGATTAGACGTACAACCCCCTCTAGGAGTTGTTGGCACATTAGCGGCCTCGATAGAGAGGAGATTACGCTGTGATTTGCGGGGAAGTCTGCGAATTTTCTGTAGAATATTCTACGTTGAGATCTAGATGTTAATAGGCGCCTTGTGGCCTCTATAGGTTGAAGTACTACGTGTGGCGTGAGCTGCTTGGCTTAAGGTGTAGCCGACAGTTTGAGGTACTTGGAGCGTTTTGCTATTAGTCGATAATCGTCGCGAGGTATGTGAACCTCTTCCTATCTTTTCTAGCATGATATGTGTATAACTATGTAGTACGGTGTCACGACCCGAACCCGGGCCCGTGACTGGTGCCTTACCCCGGGCACCCTAGTGATACAACATCAGAGAAAATCAGCGGAAATAAAAACATGAACATGAATTAAGAGACAAGATAAATAAACAGGTCAACCAAAACAGTTGCCTTCATCATATATACATAAATACCCGAACAATTATCCTTTTTACAAACCACGCCCACGATTACTCTGGACCTCTAAGATTTTTACATGGTATGGCCGGGACAGGGCCCCGCCATACCCCTGAATGTATAAGAATCTACAGACTCAGGGTAACATACCAAAAGATAAGCCTCCGAAGAAATGGGGCTTCCCGACACGCTGAACTGTGATCCTATGAGCGAGGATCCACAACCGATGTACTTCCACTGCGGCATGAACGCAGCCCAGAAGGAGGTCGATAACAGTACCAAGTATGTGAAAGCGTAAAGATCGTAAATGAAATCATAATAGTCTATATAAAGCAGGAGACATGTATGATAACCAGATGAAATACGTGTCCCTGCCCATATCGTGGGACTCGGTGTAGAATCAGATGAAATACGTGTCCCTGCCCATCTCGTGGGACTCGGTGTATAATCAGATGGAATACGTGTCTCTGCCCATCTCGTGGGACTCGGTGTATAATCAAATGAAATACGTGTCCCTGCCCATCTCGTGGGACTCGGTGTAGAATCGTTCATAACAAATCAACCGGCCCTCCATCGAGAGGCGCGGGGTACAGAAATACAACAAAGGCTATCACAACAAGCATAGGTAAGTTTCACAACAACAAGCATAGGCAAGCTTCACAACAACAAGCATAGGCAAGCTTCACGACAACAAGCATAGGCAAGTTTCACAACAACAAGCATAGGCAAGTTATACCCAACTCAAAGTACTTTCATTTTATGCCAAAGTCCGGGTTTTAACCACTACTACGTACGTTAAATTACTTTTAAAGATCCATTTCTTTTACAAAGGTCACCCGATACCCGTAGTATAAAAATAGAGTGACTAACATTGTTAAGTAAACCAAAATGCTTTCCTTTGTAAAATCAAGTAACAACCTTATTTTCCAAACGTTCAAGTTTGCCTAATTTCAAATGCTCAAGTTCCTCATTTTAGAAAAGGTTTCGTAGTTCATAGTTTTAATCCTTTAAACATAATTCTCCTTTAAACGTTTTGAGAAACATATGCCTTATAGGTGAGTAGGTTATTCTTGTTTATAAACAATCTTATTAAGCAGTCATGATCTAGGAAATATAATATCATTTTGTCTCATCTTAGCTTCTATGCAGATGGAGTTTTCTCGGTTTTAATACCATACTTCATTATTCAATACATTTTCCTTTATTAACGCTGCAGTGGTTTGTCGATACTTATTCTGATTTCCGAAATCAGTAAAACATTATTCCTTTTAAAACCAAGTACTCATTACTCACGAATGAGGTTTCACACTTTTAACAAAATTCATATTAATACCATTAAGTCAAGTCTCTTATCTTCTAAAAATCAGTAAACCATTCTTTTTATCACTTCTTAAGACGTTATACCTAACTTCCCATAAAGCTAGTACAACTCTTATGTTTTCAAAGCCAAGTATTACTCTTCTTTAAAAAGGGTCTTTTTGGAACACTTCAAGTTCTTTGTTACTACACATCAAATCCGTTATAAGTCAAATCAGTTATCCTTTGAAACCACAAAGCATTTTCTTACCTACATAAAGCTGTTATAACCAACTTCCCATAAAGCCGTTATAACACTTTATGTTTCAAACCAATCAAATACATTAAACACGTATGCGTCACCGTACTACATAGTTATACACATATCATGCTAGAGCAGATAGGAAGAGGTTCACATACCTCGCGACGATTACTAATAGCAAAGTGCTCCAAGTACCTCAAACCGTCGGCTACACCTTAAGCCAAGTAGACCCGCCACACGTAGTATTTCAACCTATAGAGGCCCTGGCGCCTATTAACATCTTAGATCTCAATGTAGAATATCTTACGAGAAAATTCGCGACCTCCCCGACATGGCGTAAATCTCTCTCCTCTATCGAGGCTACCAAGCCAACCGGGGTTTGCACGTCTAACCTGACGTGTACAATTCTACTCACGGTAATACTACAAGTCTCTTATGTCTGATCCTATGTAATTCTGATTGATTCACTTCTTAAAATTGAGCTTAAGTCGCAAGACATTCCGTAAGTATTAATCGAGCTTAAGTCAAAAGACATTGCCTTGCACTATGTTCGGTTCTATATATAGTATACTTAACTATATACTCCTACAACATGTAATTTCCAATTACAATGAGAAGGTCAAGAATGTTTACCTCGATAAGCCCAAAATTATCCGAGTTTATATGTCGATCTGAGCAAGGTTTAGCTCTACTCAGTGCGCTCCAACCCGCTCCAAACAACCCTTAGAAGTTCTAACCAACTTACTTAACACTTCAACCGACTATGAAGGTTTTTCCTAAGGGTTTCGTTTTGTGGCTAAAGGAAAGTATAATCGTATTTTTAGGGTTTTTCGTATAAAGGGTACTTTGGAAAGTACTACAAGGTATTTGGCTAAAGTATTGTGGGCATTATAACAATACTTGTAGAATACATTTCTACGAGGGGGTAGTATTTCGACTAGCACAACTAGGCTAGGGGAGGGTTCTCGGCTAGAACCACTAGGCAAGGGGGTACCCACTGGCTATGGCACCACAAAGAAAGGGGTTAGTTCGAGGGCCTTCAAGAGGGGAGAGGGGTGGTGTTTGGGCGAGAACAAGGTTGAGGGAGAGGATTTTGAGACTTAGATAGATTGCTCAAGTTTGGATGAAATAACTCTTGACTTAGAGGGTATTTATAGGTCAAGGAATGGCCAACCAATGGCCAAGATCCATCAGTGTTAGGAAAGTGTAAGGCCAAGATTAAGCCATGTTACCTTATCCATCTACACAAAATATCCTACCTAACCCTTGACCAAAATTTCAACACAAAAAGCGTGCAAGACTAGCCCATTTGTCATTCAACCTCTTCCAATGTGAGGGTGACACATGTCACCCTCGTTGGTCCAAAATGTTACGTCTCTCGGAAAAATCCATAAAAATTAAAAATGCCATAGCGAATTTTCCTACGAAAGTTGTGGAAAGCGTTTAGTCGAAACGACTCTACGGGTGTTGTGTACAAATTTGAAACTTGCCTAACTTAAGGCTCAAATTATTATCGTCGCCCTCACGTACATACTGCGGAAATCTGAGGTATAACAATCTTCCCCAGAAACATTCGTCCGAATGTTCCTACCGATCTCAAAACAACACGTGTCGGTATAGCGCTTCACTATTATACTTACGAAACCAAACATGCCACACGCTGGCCACAAAAATAACATGCGCGAAAACCTAAATCCAAGCCAACAAGGAATCACCTCGTCTCACAAAAGTTCCCACCAAGGTCTAAAAATATAATCCCTTCGCGCCGTTTCTCAAGAAAGCGATCACACACGTTCACTTCTCCCTATCTCGTTGTACCGCTTCTCGAACACTCGAACTCTTTCTAGTATCCGTACCATACTTAGTCAACGTTTACGTTTTCCAACCGCGGAGTTACTACCTCCAAACTTGGTCATCTTACTAACCTCGATTTCCTCAAGGCCATTCTCGGCCTTCGATGATTCGGTGAGCGTATCCACGAACTCATCGATGGTCATCTAAACTTGGGCCTAGCACCCTCGTGACCTGCCACTGGCGGGACCACCCATGTGACCCCACCTCGAAGCAGGCGCGGGTTGGCCCGCAACAGCCTGACCCGACCCATTTGTCGCGCCAACTCTTGCTCCTCGACACGGAACAATCTTGCTAAATCACATCATGAAAGATACCACTTTCATTTACCCAACCCAGGGACTTATCACACAATACATTATAGACATAAAATGCACTCTGACAAGGATCACTCGCGAAATCTTGTACTCAAGACGGCGCACATCTAAGGTCTCAGCGTAATATTCTAAGGTTAATCATTTTCTCACTTTGAGCTTACCCTTTTCACCAACCAGGTTCCTAAATCACATTTTAGCACAAAGCTATCCGAACATAACACTTAACACATTAACATAACATCAAAACATACAAGCCTCTAGAGGGTTAAGGATATACCTGTAGCTACCGCTTCACTCTAATCATAAGCACGCCTGCGGCGTATGCATTGTAGAAAGCGATGAACACCGCCATCGATCCGGTGGTGAGTCATTATGTTTGCATCCTTCCTACTAGGGCAGTTTCGTCATATGGCCCACGGCGCGAGAAAAACAAGCACCCGATAAAAAGCGACATTCCGGGATGACGTCGCCACATCATCTGTGAGAAAACTGAACGGTGGCTAGAACCCGTATATCTGTGAACGGAAGCCACGGAGCTCGACCGGCTCGAATACCAGAGCGTCGGCGGCGTGGGGACCACTGCATCTTGGTGGAGGTACATAACTAGGCTAGCTGGCGAGGCGGTCCGCCTCGAAAGTTACCAAAGGACCTGCTGTTCTGGGCCTCTTCTGCTGATCTCGGTCATTCCGTCGACCTCTCCGTGCCTCACATCCTAGTGCATGAGCTTGCATGCGGGCAATGTCCATGCCCGGCTGAAGAGCTACACCCGTACAAGCCTCTGCCAAGTAATTATCCAGCCCGGTGACGTAGCGGTGTACTCATCCTCCATCGGCTACCACGGGAACATACCGAGCTAATGAGTCGAACTCCACATTGTACTCTCTAACAGTCGCGATCCCGCCTCAGCGTAAAAATCGTCGGCCCGAGCCCTCCTCATTTGTGGGGCAAGAAATGTGCAAGAAAAGCCCTTGAGAACTCGTCCCATACGGTGGACGTGCATGCTCTTCCTGGGACAACTCCCACGAATCAAACCAGTCAACTGCAGTATCACGCAGCTGATGCGAACCCAATACCACCGACTCTGCCTCTGAAACTCTGATCACTCTCATGATCCGCTGTAGCTGTCGGATAAACTCTGAGGTCATCCTCGGCTCTCGATCCATAGAACAACGGCGGGCTCTGACTCGGAAAGTCCGTAGCCTCAATGCGCTCGGGGTGAACTACGGGTGCTCTTTGGTGAGGCTGCTGCGTCCGACCTATCCTCATATCTGCCACGACCACGGCGATGGCGCCATCTCCTTGTACCCATCTCATCTGCTCGGTGTGGGGCCGGAGGCTCAGTGCGTAGTCTCAGCGACCACTGCTGCGCTCTAAACTTCTGGTCTTTGGCGGCGTCGCGAAACTTCGCCGTCGGAGGCTGTCTCGAGCAGCGAGGGCTGCGCCTCGTACTCCTCGTATCTCACTATGACTCCCTCATTTGCCTTGCCCATCGGGCACAGGTTGCCTACGCGGGCATAGCGGTAAAGGAAAGGAATCGTCGGAGGGTCCAACTTATCACTGCGGCTCAGGGCGCGATCTCGGAATGAGAAGAATGAAAACCAATCCTAAATGTCCTATAGCCTCACGATTGTAGATGTGGTGCACAACACACCGATAATCAAGACTTACTAGACACGCGGTCGAGACACTTTTCGAGGACTAATCGCTCGATACCACTTTTGTCACGACCGAACCGGGCGTGGTAGTGCCTTACCGGGCACCTGGTGATACAACATCGAGAGAAAATCAGCGGAAATAAAAACATGAACATGAATTAAGAGACAAGATAAATAAGCAGGCCAACCAAAGCGATTTGCCTTCATCATATATACATAAATACGACAGTTATCCTTTTACAAACCACGCCTGTGATTACTGGACCTAAGATTTTTACAGCTATGACCATGAGGCCCGCCATACTACGAATGTATAAGAATCTGGACTCGAGGTAACATACCAAAAGATAAGCCTCAGAAGAAATGGGGCTTCCCGACCGCGAATTGTGATCATGGCGAGGATCCACACCGATGTACTTCCACTGCGGCATGAGCGCGGCCCGAGAGTCGATCTAACAGTACCAAGTATGTGAAGCGTAAAGGCGTAAATGAAATCATAATAGTCTATATAAAGCAAGAGACATGTATGATAACGGATGAAATCGTGTCCTCGCCCATCTCGTGGGACTCGGTGTAGAATCGGATGAAATCGTGTCCTGCCCCGTCTCGTGGGACTCGGTGTAATCGGATGGAATCGTGTCCTGCCCATCTCGTGGGACTCGGTGTATAATCAAATGAAATCGTGTCCTGCCCGTCTCGTGGGACTCGGTGTAGAATCGTTCATAACAAATCAACGGCCCTCATCGAGAGCGCGAGTACATAAATACAACAAAGGCTATCACAACAAGCATAGGTAAGTTTCACAACAACAAGCATAGGCAAGCTTCACAACAAGCATAGGCAAGCTTCACGACAACAAGCATAGGCAAGTTTCACAACAAGCATAGGCAAGTTATACCCAACTCAAAGTACTTTCATTTTATGCCAAAGTCGGGTTTTAACCACTGGGTACTACACGTCGTTAAATTACTTTTAAAGATCCATTTCTTTTACAAAGGTCACGATACAGTAGTATAAAAATAGAGTGACTAACATTGTTAAGTAAACCAAAATGCTTTCCTTTGTAAAATCAAGTAACAACCTTATTTTCCAAGCGTTCAAGTTTGCCTAATTTCAAATGCTCAAGTTCCTCATTTTAGAAAAGGTTTGTAGTTCATAGTTTTAATCCTTTAAACATAATTCTCCTTTAAGCGTTTTGAGAAACATATGCCTTATAGGTGAGTAGGTTATTCTTGTTTATAAACAATCTTATTAAGCGATCATGATCTAGGAAATGTAATATCATTTTGTCTCATCTTAGCTTATGCGGATGGAGGTTTCTCTTGGTTTTAATACCATACTTCATTATTCAATACATTTTCCTTTATTAACGCTGCAGTGGTTTGTCGATACTTATTCTGATTTCCGAAATCAATAAAACATTATTCCTTTTAAAACCAAGTACTCATTACTCACGAATGAGGTTTCACACTTTTAACAAAATTCATATTAATACCATTAAGTCAAGTCTCTTATCTTCTTAAAAATCAGTAAACCATTCTTTTTATCACTTCTTAAGACGTTATACCTAACTTCCCATAAAGCTAGTACAACTCTTATGTTTTCAAAGCCAAGTATTACTCTTCTTTAAAAAGGGTCTTTTTGGAACACTTCAAGTTCTTTGTTACTACACATCAAATCCGTTATAAGTCAAATCAGTTATCCTTTGAAACCACAAAGCATTTTCTTACCTACATAAAGATGTTATAACCAACTTCCCATAAAGCCGTTATAACACTTTATGTTTCAAACCAATCAAATACATTAAACACATGTACGTCTACCGTACTACATAGTTATACACATATCATGCTAGAACAGATAGGAAGAGGTTCACATACCTCGCGACGATTATCGACTAATAGCAAAGCGCTCAGTACCTCAAAGTCGGCTGCACCTTAAGCCAAGTAGACCACGCCACACGTAGTATTTCAACCTATAGAGGCCACAAGGCGCCTATTAACATCTTAGATCTCGATGTAGAATATCTTACGAGAAAATTGACACCTCCCACATGAGCGTAAATCTCCTCATCTATCGGTAGGCTACCAAGCCAACCAGGGTTTGCACGTCTAACGGGCGTGTACAATTCTACTCACGATAATACACAAGTCTCATGTCTGATCTATGTAATTCTGATTGAGTTCACTTCTTAAAATTGAGCTTAAGTCGCAAGACATTCTGTAAGTATTATTCGAGCTTAAGTCAAAGACATTGCCGCACAACTATGTTCGGTTCTATATATAGTATACTTAACTATATACTCTACAACATGTAATTTCCAATTACAATGAAGGTCAAGAATGTTTACCTCGATAAGCCCAAAATTATCAGAGTTTATATGTCGATCTGAGCAAGGTTTAGCTCCTACTCAGTGCGCTCCAACCCATTCAAACAACCCAGAAGTTCTAACCAACTTACTTAACACTTCAACCGACTATGAAGGTTTTTCCTAAGGGTTTCGTTTTGTGGCTAAAGGAAAGTATAATCGTATTTTTAGGGTTTTTCAGTATAAAGGGTACTTTGGAAAGTACTACAAGGTATTTGGCTAAAGTATTTTGGGCATTATAACAATACTTGTAGAATACATTTCTACCAAGGGGGTAGTATTTCGACTAGCACAACTAGGCTAGGGGAGGGTTCTCGGCTAGAACCACTAGGCGAGGGTACCACCGGCTATGGCACCACAGGCAAGGGGGGTTCGGAGGGCCTTGAGGGGGAGAGGGGTGGTGTTTGGGCGAGAACAAGGTTGAGGAGAGGGATTTTTGAGACTTAGATAGATTGCTCAAGTTTGGATGAAATAACTCTTCAACTTAGAGGGGTATTTATAGGTCAAGGAATGGCCAACCAATGGCCAAGATCCATCCAAGTGTTAGGCAAGTGTAAGGCCAAAATTAAGCCATGTGCTACTTTATCCATCTACACAAAATATCCTACCTAACCCTTGACCAAAATTTCAACACAAAAAACGTGCAAGACTAGCCCATTTGCCGTCCAACCTCTTCCAATGTGAGGGTGACACATGTCACCCTCCCGTTGGTCCAAAATGTTACGTCTCTCGGAAAAATCCGCAAAAATTAAAAATGCCATAGCCGGAATTTTCCTACGAAAGTAATGGAAGCGTTTCGTCGAAAAACGACTCCTAACGGGTGTTGTGTACAAATTTCGAAACTTGCCTAACTTAAGGCTCAAATTATTATACGTACGCCCTCACGTACATACTCTGGAAATACGGGGTATAACATACGGTAGACGTACATGTGTTAAAAGTATTTGATTGGTTTAAAACATAAAGTGTTATAACGGCTTTATGGGAAGTTGGTTATAACAGCTTTATGTAAGTAAGAAATGCTTTGTGGTTTTTAAAGATAAGCGATTTGATTTATAAGCCCATTGGATGTGTGATATTAAGAAACCTTTTTAGCTTAAGAGTTATACTAGCTTTATGGGAAGTTAGGTATAACGGCTTAAGAGAGATAAAAAGAATGATTTATTGATTTAAGAAGTTAAGAGACTTGACTTAATTTTATTAATGTGAATTTTGTTAAAACGTGTGAAACCTCATTCGTGAGTAATGAGTATTTTGGTTTTCAAAAGGAATGATGTTTCTTGATTTGAATCGGAATGAATGTCGAACAAACCACATGGCGCTAATAAAGGAAATGTATTAACTAATAAAGAATTATTAATAACTTAGAAGCCTCATCTGCATAGAAGCTAAGATGAGACAAAATGATATTACATTTCCTAGATCATGGCTGCTTAAATAAGATTGTTATGAACAAGAATAAACTACTCACACATAAGGTATATGTTTCTCAAATTGTTTTAAAGGATTAAAACTATGAACTACGAAACCTTTCGAAAAATGAGAAACCTGAACATTTGAAATTAGGCAAACTTGAACGTTTGGAAAATAATGTTGTTACTCGATTTTACAAAGAGAAGTATTTTGGTTTACTTCAAAAGATAGTCACTCTATTTTTACATACTACGAGTATTGTGTGACTATTCGTGAAAGAACAGATCTCTTAAAGAGTTAATGTATGAAGTACTTTGGGGATAAAAACTCGATCTTGTAAATCATATAGTAGAAAGTACCTTGTTTGAATAACTTGATTGTGTTGGTTTGTGATAGCCTTGTAATACTTTCTTGTTGATTTGATAAGTAAACATGTTAGGAAGCTACGTGTGTTATTATCTTGTGATATTTGTGTAAAGGGGTTTTCCCTCGATTGCGCTTAAGTTGTTTAACTATCAGCCGTTATGTTGGTATTATACCACTCACCTTGACATCATCCCGGAGGTTAAGCTGCCCTCCGATGCGGGGTAGACTCAGGCGGGTCTGTGTGACCTATGATTCGAGAATACCTCATGCGGGTCCCGGGGGCCTATGCGGAGCTGCGAGAGCTCCAGGTTAGTGTGCGGCCTTTATGGTCATGCGGTCTATGTGGCCATGCGGACTGCGAGTCGAGCGGATGCGGGAGTAGCTACCCTCGATGCGGGAATACCTCATGCGGGCCATTGGAGTGGCCTATGCGGGCTGCGGAAGTTCGAGGGCTAGACGCGCACATTAGATCTGCGCGAGTGGCGGCTTTGATCATGTGACGGTCTAGACAGATCTCATAATCTGATTTATGACCTTGTTTATGCTTGTGGGTTTTAGTAGTCGGCTATGCCTTACGTACTTACCGTGCGGTTTTATGATGACACAGGTGGGACACGGTGTTCATGTGTATTCCTTGGTGCTTTTATATCATAGGCTGGCGGTGAGGAAGGTATTCCACGGGCATGATTGATGTTGTGGCGTGAGACCCATTGTTATATTTGAGTGATGACTTTGAGGCGTGAGTCCCTAACGACACGGCTTATTTATTGTGAGCGTAGTTTGGTTATCATACACGTCTCTGCTTTATATAGACTACTATGATTTCATTTACGATATTTTGATTTCACATACTTGGTACTGTTATCTTGACCTCGCCGAGTGCGTTCATGCCGCGAGTTGAGTACACGATCGTTGATCCTAGCTCTCGGTCACGATTCGGCGTTTGGGAAGCTCCGTTTCTCGGAGGCTTATCGGTGGTATAGTCCTGTCATAGTAGGTGCTTACATTCGAGGGTATGGCGGGGCCTGTCATCGCCATCGTTGTCATGTCACTCTTAAGTGCAGTAATCTTGTTGTGGGCAGAATTGTAAAGGATGTGCTTCTAGTTGATATTTATATATGCCATGAGAAACTTTCTCGAATAAGCTGTTTTCACTTCACTATATTCATGTCTTGTTTATATTCCGCTGATTTCTCTGATGCATGGCTACTTGGGTGCCCGAGGTAAGGCACCAGTCACGGGCCCGGGTTCGGGTCGTGACACTTTGACTTAGTCAATTATCTCAAGCTCACAACTTGCAAGACTTGTCATCCTACAAAGGCCAAATGACCCTTTAATCCTTGCCTAAATTCGTCCAAGGCAACCAAAAGGGGGGGTGACACGTGTCGCCCTCCCATTCGTCACAATATTACGTTTTCCGAAAATTCCATAATTCCGATAAATTTTTACTAGTCTCAAATCTTAACATTTGGAATTCTTACGTACGTTCTTAAAATATGTCCTGTAAATACGGGGTGCAACATTCTTCCCCCCTTAGAAACATTCGTCCCCGAATGTTCTTTCGGAGTCAAACTTATAATTAGCGACATAGTTTCCTTTTACCACCCCGACATACCAATAATGCCACACATGGCCCTAATACCTCGCACACGCATATCCGTCCATCATAAGCCCCAAAAGAGATTATCTTTTCGTACTTCCAACTCCTCTAGCATATACATAGTCTCAATATAATCTGTTCAGGACACTTAAAACATACCACAACTTTATCATGCATACAAGTTTCTAAAGGGCCAAAGACATACCTGAAATCATATAGGTGGTTCAAAGGACCGCTAAAACTGGGAACTTCCACCACGACCTCTGTCACGGCCTGCCGGTGCATAAACATCCCGCCTAGCTATGGAAGGCGAAGAACCCATGGCCCGATCGATGGGCTGCGCTATCCCGCGATGCCGCCTGGTGGGCGATCTCTCACGAAATAGCCTGCGGCCATGGCATAACAAGTCGAAGTAATGCGACACTCCCAAAATGTAATCTACTACGGTGACCACCGGGCAAAGGTGGCTTCCAGCTACTATCCTCGGACATCTGAACACGTAGCCCTGGAGCCGACACGCTCCGAATATTCCGGCGACCAAACCTTGGCGGAAGGCGGGAAGGAGAACTGTGTCGGCTGAAATGTGGACCTACTCTGCTCTTTGAGGCTGTCAGTGTCACACCGAACCGGGCCGTGGTGGTGCCCTATCTGGGCACCCTTCTACCTTAACAACTAAGCAAACTGCGGAATTTAAATAACACCTCTTTTTTTTTAAACCAACGCACGTGCAAGGGCAAAGCCGACAAGGCTGCCATATAATATACATAATAAGAAGACACTACACTGTACATGAGTCCAATCCCACATATGAATACAGACCTTTAAGAGTTTTACTGAAATATGACGGGACAAGGCCCCACCGTACAAAAGCATGTACTGAAGGAACTATACCAAAAAGATAAACTCCTGAACAGAGGGAGCTATCCAAAAACTCTGAGCAGGGTCCTACACCTGCAGATCACCAAACTGCGTACCTAAACCTGCGGCATGAACGCAGCCCCCGAAGGAGGTCGAGAAGAATGTACCAAGTATGTGAAGCGATGAAATGCGTAATGAAATCATAATAGTCTAAACAAAACAGGAGACATGTATGATAGCCAACCTACAGTACACAACACATAAGCAGTCATATCAAGTCAGGGACGCATGCCCTCAAAGTCATTACTAAAATATAACCATGGGTCTCACGCCCATAATATCAATCATGCGTGGAATCGCTTGCTCAGCTGCCGGCGATCCATGATATAATATAACACGATAAGCATACATGAACACCAAGTCCCACTGTGTCCTAAAATCATGCGGGCAAGTAGGAAAGCGAACCACGAGATCCAACTCAGATTATAAAGCGGACGGGGCAAGTAAAGCCAACTACGAGATCAACTGCGTCAACAACCGACGGGCAAGTACGAAGCTAACTACGAGATCCACTGCGAGCGAGATATGGCCGGGCAAGTGCGCAAGATATCTACCGGCCTATCGTACCAAAGCGTGCAATAGCGACGGGCAAGTACGAAGCCAACTACGAGCTATCTGCGTCGACCACCGACGGGGCAAGTCGAAGCTAACTACGGATCCATCCTACGTCACTACACCTCATGGAGGGCTAATCCATGGAATAACAATATCCCACGTGGTCGCATGCCCCGGAATCCCACATCGTATAAGCATGACCATAGGGTAATACACACAAATCCGGGATTCTAACCCGCCTCGCAGTCACATGCCGGAATCCCACATTGTATAAGCATGTCGAGGAGTAACACAAATAATGGAAGCATACGTGGAATCCCACATCACCGTCGATGCGTCGAGTAACTTACAACAAGACAACCGACCACTCCAAGGAGTCGCGCAACGTAATAAAACATAATACTTGCACTCAAAGGCTATCACCAAAGACACATAGGCAAGTTCATAAAATCTATAGACTTTCATTTTATAAACTCAAGGCAACATAGAATAATTCTCAATTTAACAAGCCAAAGTACTTATCAAGGCACACATAGAATAATTCTCAATTAGACAAGCCAAAGTACTACGTACGTACATTCTTTTCAAAAGACTCCTTTTTATGTAAAACCCCAAGATACTAACACCCGTAGTATCAAGGCATGTCTATTTTTCAAAGTAAGTTACTACACTTTTAGAAAACTCATTTCAAAGCTTGAAATCAAGTAACTTCAAATTTTCACAATCTAGGCAACTTATGCCCATTAATCAAAATAGACAACTTTCTTAACCTTCCATAAAGTCGTTATAACCAACTTCCCATAAAGCCGTTATAACCCTGGTTTTAGACATATTCACTCATTTTATAACCGAGAGACTTATACTTTTAAAACCAAGTATCACATACTTACAAATCAAGTTCTTAACTTTCAAAATACTTCAAGTCTCTTAATATTTAGAAAACAAGTTTCTTCTACTTTTAAACCTCAAGTAACTCACACCTTTAAAACAAGTTACTTCTCTTAAATCATGTCATTTCTCCTCTTTTAAACCAATTAAGTAAATCACTCCTTTTGACTCTCCTAAAGTCATTATAACAACCCTTAGGTTTTGGAACTAAGGCACTAGCCAAAAGGTTTGGAAACCACTTCCTTTTTAAGACTCTATGTACTTTAATTAAAATATTTTCACTTTTAAGAATCCAAACTTCACCAAGGAAATGGATTATACAACTTACAATTTAAACATCAAAGTACAATCAAGGAAGTACATAGAACAAATTCTATTTTAGGCAATCCAAATACAACCAAGGAATGGATCGTTTAAGGAGTAGAACATACTTTCTTTATCTTAAGGAATCATGCTAGAAGAGGAGATAGTTCACATACCTTTTGGCTAAATCCACAAGCTGCCGAATACGCGCGTGAAGTGTCAACCTATAATGGTCACAACATGACTATCAACTTCTAGTCTCTAACGTAGAATAATACTAAGTATACGGTCTCTAATTCTACGGAAAATCGGGCAAAGACTTCCTTTGTTTCTACTTACTTTGCCACCTTTTTCAAGGCGAATACAATAACCAAACACGCCACATTTAAGGCTCAACATACCAACTAATCAAAGGGGATTACACGCCTTACAATACGTGTAAAATTCCGCACAATTCATACCAAGTAGTTTAAAATCCAATCCATTCTCTACCAACAACAACGACAATTCAAAGTCTTTTCCAATCCTTTTCCAATTCCAAGTTCTAAGGTCTAACATGTTATATAGTTATAAACAACTTCAACAACTACAATTTCCTTCTTATACAACATGCGACGACTTAAACTAATAATCAACTTGAATTGTAGTCTTAAGGCTAAACATGCTAGTTTTCGGATTAGGGTTCCAATAGCCAATATAATTATCAAACTTCATACTAAACATCTCATGCTTGCTAATATCCGTAGCTACAACAATAAGTAAACTTTAATTGCTAAAACGACAAGATTTATACCTTTATAAGCCCTTAAAATTTCCAAGATTCAAAGTCGCGCCTTAGCAATTCTTAGCTCCTTTCCTTTCCGCCCCAATCCGCTATTTGAAGCCTTTAGAAGTTCACAACCAACTTCTCTTCCATTTCCAATCCAAAACTAGGAAAACTACTTAGGTTTTTGCATTGCGACTAACGTGAAAACGTCGTTTTTCCAAAATCTTTCTATTGAGATATACTTACAATACCCTTAGGGACATTGGGTTAAAGTCTTGTGAATAATGGATCAAAACTACAAAATTTTTGTGTGGGAGCAAGGGTGAACCCGAGAGCACTAAAGGGACAAGAACAAGGTCTCTAATTTTTCTAAGTGTTGAAGACAAGTCTTGCACTAGTAGTATGCTTATATAACACAATGGAAGGCTTAGATTATCACAAATGTGTGGCTAGGATGAGGATCATTAATTAAATAGCCAAGTGGACAAGTTGACATTGGTCAACAATCTCAAGCTTTGAAGACTTGATCTTTTACCATGGTCAATGACCATTTTACCCTTACTCCAAATCGTCCAAGACCAAATGTGGGGGGGGGGGTGCCACGTGTCGCCCTCCCCGTCCATAAAATTCTGTAACCCTCGTGGGCCCCACAAAAATATAAAATTCCTCGGGTGGGCCCCACATGACCAAATCCGTAAAAATAAATTTCCATAATGTTAAAAGTTCCATAATCCTCAAATAATACATTTTGAGAATCCAATTCTCATCAACGAACATATTTCCTTTCCGACACTCGGAAGATTTTCCGTCGGAAAAACAATTCTTCCTTTCGTACCAATTTCCAAGTCTTGATTCCTTACGTACATTCTCTTATACATGTCCTGGACTTACGGGGTGTAACATTCTTCCTCTTAGAAACATTCGATCCCGAATGTTCTTAGTCGATTTTCAAGCTATACACTCGACACAATCTCTATACTATGCCTATCACTCAATACTCCACAAGACTAACGATGCCACATACGCATGGCCACATAACAAACGTAAACATATCAATGGACCTTCCGTCCGCGACCCCTTCTCACAAAACTCGAAGGTTATAGCCTTATCACAAACAAGATCTTTAGAGGTTACTTTCTTTTCTTACTTGTCATACTTTCTCGTACTTCCAAACTTATTTGAGCATACATACAAAATCTCAATATTGTTATCGTTCCCCCGATCCTTGAAGTTACTAACCAAACTTTGCCATATACTACTTGAATTTCCGCTAAGGCTCTTCTCGACCCTTACGACCTGGTTCCGATGGAGCACATCCACAAACTCGTACAACGATTAACTAAACTTGGGCCTTGCATCCTCGGGACCCTATCACGTAACGGGACCATTTCTAACTGACATCACCCCATTCCATACTACCGGTTGGCCCGAAATGAGTCCATAACCCGAATCATCGTCATACTTAACTTCTCATTCTTAGTCTGAAATAAATCTCTCTCTTATCTCAAGGTACTTCTCACCCTATCCCCCTATTCACTAGAGGTTCGTCACATAAGCCGAAGTATATCTACTGTACATTCTTCCCTGTTGGTCTTTACACTTATTATGGGGTAACTACAACTTGTGAACTCTACACAACTATAGTCTCAGTTCACTTTATCATTCTTGTCAACATTCTTAACTTTTCACTTTACTAATCAAAGTATTCCTACCTCTGGGGTTACTACTACTTACAATCAAGAACAAAGGAAAACATATACGCTAGGCGAAATCTGAATCTATCAATGCACGTATGATTCAAAGAATCGAAATATACCGTAACCTCTACGCGATGTTTCCTCCGATCTGCCTCGTAGTCACGCCATCTCGCGGTTCAACGACCGCGAACTATAAACTCCACTCGACCTCTACCACGGTGGTGATATCCAACACCGCTCGGGGGCCTGGTGTGGAGGAAAGGGAACCAACCACCGGCCTCATAGGCTGAGCCACCTCACCGGTGCTCTTTCTAAAAGGACACACCCTCCGTATATGGCCCGGACGACCACAACAAAAACAAACACCTGTGCCATAATGACATTTCCCCGAATGATGCTTACTACAATGGAAACACTGAGGAATAAGTGGCCTCGACTGAGAAAATCCTCTGCTCCTTTGAGAACTTCGACCCCTGGAGCTTGGACCGGCTCCTAAATACCTCGTGGGGTTAAATCTCCCACAGTGAGCTGCGGGGTATGTCTGGGTAGTGGGACGAATATCTCACTCATTTGCTTGGAGCCTCGTCCAAAACTCACGGGATAACCAACGGGTCTATCCTCTTACGCCGATTTCGCGTTGGCCTCTACCTCTGTACACTGTGTCTTGGCGAATAACCCCTGGCGATGAAACCGTAGCACCGCTTATCTTGGTCAATAACATAACCGCTTCCATGACCACATAGTCTTCCCCTGGCGAAACTGGAGGCTCGTGCTGGGGCCTCAAAACTCGCCGCAGAAGAACTCGCGATCGCGAACAACATCCGGTATACCCTGGGCATGAGCCCTATCAACTCTCTGAGTCTGACTGGTAGCTCCTGCTACTGTTTTGCCCTTCTGGGTGACTGTTGCCCTCCTTGGAGGCATAACTGTAACACGAAAATACGTCAGAGAGGAATTATCTTAATAATAGAGCTATATGGCACGATCTCAGAGTGAGAAGAATAGAAACCAACTCCTAAATGTCCTGTAGCCTCCTGTTTATGGGTGTGGCTCAACACACCGATAATCAAGACTCTACTAGACACGGTGCGTAAACATTCCGGGACCGCTCGCTCGATACCACTCTGTCACACCCCAAACCCCGGGCCCGTGACTGGTGCCCTACCTGGGCACCCTTCTACCTTAACAACTAAGCAAACTGCGGAATTTAAATAACACCTCTTTTTATTTTTAAACCAACGCACGTGCAAGGGCAAAGCCGACAAGGCTATCATATAATATACATAATAAGAAGACACTACAATGTATATGAGTCCAATCCCACATATGAATACAGACCTCTAAGAGTTTTACTGAAATATGACGGGACAAGGCCCCGCCGTACCCATGACCGTACAAAAGCCTGTACTGAAGGAACTATACCAAAAAGATAAACTCCTGAACAGAGGGAGCTATCCAAAAACTCTGAGCAGGGTCCTACACCTGCAGATCACCAAACTGCGTACCTAAACCTGCAGCGTAACGGCGCGAAGGAGGTCAAGACGAAGAATGTACCAAGTATGTGAAATCGTAAATCAGTAATGAAATCATAATAGTCTAAACAAAACAGAGACACGTATGATAGCCAACCTACGACACAACACATAAGCAATCATATCAAGTCGTGACGCATGCCTCAAAGTCATTACTAAAATATAACCACGGGTCTCACGCCATAATATCAATCATGCGTGGAATCCTTGCTCACTACCGGTGATCCATGATATAATATAACACCAATAAGCATACATGAACACCAAGTCCCACGCGTGTCCTAAAAAGCACGCCAAGTAGGAAAACGAACCACCGTGATCCAACATGTATCATAAAACGGACGGTAAGACGAAAGCCAACTACGAGATCCAACTCGTCAACAATCGACGGGGCAAGTACGAAGCTAACTACCAGATCCAACTCGAACGAGATATGACGGGGCAAGCGCGCAGCTATCTAGAAGCCTATCGTACCAAATCGTGCAATAGCACCGACGGGGCAAGACGAAGCCAACTACAGAGCCATCTGCGCCGACCACCGACGGGGAAAGTATGAAAGCTAACTACGGATCCATCCTACGCCACTACACCTCACGGAGGGCTAATCCATGGAATAACAATATCCCACGTGGTCGCATGCCCCGGAATCCCACATCGTATAAGCATGACCATAGGGTAATACACACAAATCTGGGATTCTAACCCGCCTCCTGGTCACATGCCCTAATCCCATCGTATAAGATGTCCATGAGTAACACAAATAATTGAAGCATACCCGTGGAATCCCACATCACCGCTTGCGTCCAAGTAACTTCTGACAAGACACCAATTCTCCAACCGAGTCGCAAAGAACGTAATAAAACATAATACTTGCACTCAAAGGCTATCACCAGCACACATAGGCAAGTTCATAAAATCTATAGACTTTCATTTTATAAATTCAAGGCACTTATAGAATAATTCTCAATTTAACAAGCCAAAGTACTTATCAAGGCACACATAGAATAATTCTCAATTAGACAAGTCAAAGTACTACGTACGTCCATTCTTTTCAAAAGACTCCATTTTATGTAAAACTCACATGACCCGACTGCCCGCGATCGTGCCTTACCCTGCACCCTAGTGATAATACATCGAGAAAAACCAATGGAAATAAAAACTCAAATACATAAAACAGTTGAAATATAAGAGAACAAAGCAACCAAAACGGTCACCTTTCAGATATATACATAAACCCGAACATTTATATCCTTTTACAAACCCCGCCCACATCAAGATTACATGCACTCTAAGAATGTAACCACAACT
This sequence comes from Przewalskia tangutica, assembly GCA_029844215.1. Taxonomy (NCBI): domain Eukaryota; kingdom Viridiplantae; phylum Streptophyta; class Magnoliopsida; order Solanales; family Solanaceae; genus Przewalskia; species Przewalskia tangutica. The sequence continues at coordinate 28,761,485 of CM056719.1, read as the reverse complement.
ATGGCGGATTGTGGCCCCGCCATACCCCTAAATGTACAAGTACCTACAATGACAGTGACTATACCAAAGATAAGCCTCCGAGAAACGAGCTTCCAAAACGTCAGACCGTGATCCATGAGCGAGGATCAACAACCTGTACCTTACCGCGACATTTAACGCAGCCTCGGGGAGGTCGATAACAGTACCAAGTATGTGAAATCAAAATATCAGAAATGAAATCATAATAGTCTATATAAAGCAGAGACATGTATGATAACCAAACTACAATACACAACATATGTTAGCCAGTCTAGTCGGGACTCACGCCTCAAGTCATCACTCATGCCCGTGGAATTCTTCCTCACCGCCAGCCTATGATATAAATCATACTCACGTGACGCTGCGTGGCATCCTACCTCACCGTCGGCATACATAAACAATACATATATATACCTCTCGCCAGGAATCTCTGGAATCACGGCAGTAGGTGTAACATATAACCATGTGACTACTTGGTGGCATCCTACCTCACTTTACAGACATATACATATATATATATATATATATATATATATATATATATATATATATATATATATATATATATATATATATATATATATATATAATACGCCGCATATCCCTAATCCTCATCGTGTAACACGGCCATAACGCGTGCTCTCATCCTCATCGCAGTGCAGATCTTCGGGAGCTAGCCCACGGAATAATGATCGACATACCATGCCCGGAATCCCTCATCGGTGTAGACATGTCTTCACGGGAGCTAGCCCATGGAAAAATAGTAATGGTCACATGCCCCTAATCCCTCATCGGTGTAGACATGCCCACGTGACAATAATAATATACCGAGTTTAACTCACGCACGGCCGCACGCCCCTAATCCTCATCGGTGTAGACATGTCCATGTGATAATAACAATGGAAGTATACCCGTGGAATCCTCCGTCACGGCATTCTCCACGAAACGCACGCATCTAACTCAGATTCCGGTCGCATGCCCCGGCATCTCTCATCGGTATAAGCATGGCCAAGATCAAACAAAATGGAAGCATAACCGTGGAATCCTCCATCACTGCCGGTACGTCCAACAGATTCACAACAAGTCAGCCGGCCCTCCAACCGAGAGACGCGGTAACATAGTAATACCACCAAGGCTATCACAACTAGCATAGGCAAATCTAACATACTCTTAGACTTCCATTTTATGACAACAAATTCGGGTTTTAACCCCAAAGTACTACATACATTAATCCTTTTAAAAAGATTTTTTTTACGTAAAAACAACTCGATACTATTATCCGTAGTACCAAACACGTTCATGTTTAAATCAAGTACTTTACACTTTTTTTAAACCAAGTGGCTTACACTTTTAAAACAACGTCCAGTATACATTTAAAACCCAGGTAACCAACTCTACCTTTTAAACCCAAGCCACTTATATTTTTCTCATCAAGAAAAGTTCGATATTTGAAAATAAGTTACTTATACTTTTAAACTCAAGTTACTTCTCTTTTCTCAAAATCAAGTTATCATTTTAAATCCAATAATAAAACCATTCTTTTGTTTTTATAAAGTCGTTATAACTAATTTCCCATAAAGCTATTATAACACTTTATGTTTTAAACCAATTTAAGACAAAACCATGCCTTTCTTTTAAACCAAAACACTTTAAATTCTTAAGTCTCTTTTCTTTTAGAAATCAAGTTCCTTACTTTGGAATTTTAAGAAAATCAAAACTTGATTATAATAATTCTTATTAGCAAACCATGATCTAGAAATGTAATACAATTTTGTCTTATCTTAGCTTCTATGCAGATGGAGGTTTCTACTGATTTTAATATAATTAATTATCATTACATTTTCCTTTATTAACGTTGCAATGGCTTGTTCGATAGTTATTCCCATTTCCGAAATTAATATAACTTATCCCTTTTAAAACCCAATTACCCATTTCTTATAAAAGCGGTTTCACAACTTTTTAACACAAACCAAGTCCTTAATAGTTCACATCAAGTCATTTATAAGTCAAGTCTCTTATCTTTTAAAAACCACAAACCATTTCTTTACCTACATAAAGTTGTTATAACAAACTTCCCATAAAGCCGTTATAACACTTTATGTTTTAAACCAACCAAATTCGTTTAGCACACGTACATCTACCGTACTACATAGTTTGCAATAATCATGCTACAAAAGATAGGAAGAGGTTCACATACCTCGCGACGATTATCGACAATTAGCAAAATGCTCCAAGTACTATGACCTTGCTAGCCTTTTCCACCCTTCAAGTAGAATACGCTACCGTGAGTACTTCCACCTATAATGGCCATAAACGCCTATCAAGTTCTCGATCTCTTCAGAGCGCAATTCAAAGACACGCGTCATTATTCTACGGAAAATTCAAGAAGACTCTCCCGCAACCACATAAATCTCCTCCTCTATCAAGGCCCGCTACCAAGCCAACAACTCAGCGGGTTACACGTCTAACCGACGTGTACAACATCAAGCAGGGTACAAACAGATCGACGGGCCGATCGAATCGATCGGACGGATCGGACCGTCCGGACGGTGATTCCGTCCGCCTCGTCCGTCAAAATGTCGATTCCGTTTTTCCGTCCGGTAAAAACCGAATTTTCTCTGACGAATGGACCGAATTTTTTTTTTTTTTTTTTTATAAATTGAATTTTCAATATTGAAATTGACATTCCGGATGCGTGCCACGCAATTTTTACGTTGAAATCAATTGTACATCGCGAGATATTTAGATTTGAAAAGGGAAAATGTAACGATTTGGGGGAAAAGTGAAATTGAGAGGCAAGATGGACGTTTTGGAGAAATCGAGGAATCAAACCGCTTACGCCATTTGGCCACCCCGTATCGAAAAATACGCGAAATCAAAAAAAAATTAGGTAAAACGGACGTCCGAGCGCAGTTATGATCATATAAAGTTTGATCAATTTACAACCTATATTTCTTATGTCAATACGTCCGCCAAGTGGAGTGGCTGGCGGGGCTGTCTGGTGGATGGGGCTGGCGGGGTGGTGGGGGACTGGGGCAAATCATTCGGTCCGAGTAACTGTAATTTCGGTCTGCCTTGGTCGTCCGGCTTTAACCTTTGCACCCTAGTTTGAGAATGTCCAAATTCCAAATAGAAAATAGAAAATATAAATGGTGTGTAACTTTAATTAATGAGTAGTTCAAGAGTTCAGTATAATAACCAAGTACATTTGGTGATTTTCTTTAAGTTAGTTATATTAATGAAATAAAGTTTATCAAGGATAAGGAAAACAAACATATTTAATGAGATTGATAAACGAACACATTCTTAAAAATTTATAATTTAATTGCATTTAACAAAATAAAAAAAAAAAAAAAATCCCAACCGGTCCAAAACCGGATCGAACGGAATTTTTCGGCAGACGACCGATCGGAATATTCGGCCCTGGCCTTGGCCCGTAAATTTTCTCGATTCCTGCTCCGGCCCATTCTGCCCGGCCCATTCCGTCGGTCAGGCCCGTCCGGCTCGACCTGAACACCCCTAAACATCGCCTCATAATAATACTACAAGTTCATCAGAATACATTCCAATGTAAATACAGTTCAATTCTATCAATCTTCTTTCCTCATATAATATACTCAAGTATAACTACTACAACATGTAATATCCAATTACAATAGGGGGACATAGATCATTACCTCGATAAGCCCAAAATTATCCAAGATTATAAGTCGATCCTGAGCAACGCTTAGCTCCAATTCCTTACGCCCAACCCGCCCAAGAAACCCTTAGAAGTTTCTAAACAACTTCTCTTCAAGATCCAACTCCAAAAAGTGAAGAACACTTAGGCTCAAACTATGGCAAGTTTCTGCCAAGGCAAGGTTTCTAGGCTAGGGTGTGAAATCTTTTCCAACTCTTGGTACACAATCTTCCTAACACCCTAAGGAAGAACACTTAAAAGTTTAAGAATTTTTGGACAACATTAGCTCCTAAAATCAGCCTATGGCCGAGCTACACTCAAGAGGAGTGAGTATTTTTGTCTTGGAAATTATCTCTGTGGATGTTAAGTCTTGCAATAAAGGGGTATTTATAGATAAATCGGTCAAGATCAAGGCAAGTGTAAGGTGAAGATTGGGTACATGTGTGTGGGTAATTTGCCAACCAAATGTCCACCACAAAATGGGACAAGTGGCTCGCCACTTGTCCCCCACAAAAACGCCCAAGTGTCCAATAGTTTCGCCATAGGCCACATGGGGTGACACGTGTCGCCTCTTACTCGCCCAAAATATTTCATCTTCCGAAAATATCCGTAATGCCAAAAATCCAAAATAAAGCTGGGCCCTACAAAATCAGAATTTTCCCCGTGGGCCCCACGTGACCAATTTCGGAAAATAAAATTCCATAATTCTCAAATATTCCAAAAAGTCCGAATACCAAATCTAGGAATCCAATTCCCTTTAACGAACATTTTTCCTTCACAAAATTCGGAAACTTTTCCGTCGAAAAATCACATCTTTCTTCTTTTTAATTTAAAATGTCGTATTCTCGTACGTACGTCCCCACATACATACCCTAAAACTACGGGGTTTAACATTCTTCCCCCCTTAGAAACATTCGTCCCGAATGTTCCTTCTAAGGCTCAAAACATACATGCGCCGGTATAGTCTTCACTACTATACTTACCAAACCAATCATGCCACCAATGGCCATAGTATAACATACGCGCAAAACTCAATCCAAGCCAACGAGGAATCACCTCTAACGTGTATAACAACACAAAAGCTTCCACCCATGGTCTAAAGGATACTCCCTTCGCATCTTCACTTCACCACAAAATGATCTTTTTTATTCTGTTAACACACGTTCACTTCTTTCCTTACTCGTCGTACCCTTCTCGCACACCCGAACTCTCTCTAGTACATGTACCATACTCCAGTCATCGCTTCAGTTTCCAAAACCTTGGAGTCACTACCTCCAAACTAGGTCATCTTACTAACCTCAAATTCCTATAAGGCCATTCCCGTCCTTCACGATCTGATTCTGGTCGAACATATCCACGAACTCATACGATGGTTACCTAAACTTGGGCCTAGCACCCTCGTGACCCTACCACCTGGCGGGACCACCTCAAACTGACCCACCTCATACCGAGCTGCGGGTTAACCCGCGATCTGGCCTCAACTCGACCCGCTATCGCGCCAAACTCTCTCGTTCCCCGATCCGGAACAATCTTACTAATTCTCGTCATGGAAGCTACCACTTCTATCTCACACTACCCATGGAATTTCCCACAATATATTTCACGCATACCAAGTACTTCGACAAAGACCAACCGTAAAATCATCCACTCAAGACGGCCTTGCATCCAAGGTCCTAACTGTTATAAATTCTAAGGCTCACAATCGTCTCGTCTCCAGACTTACCCTTTTTCAACTAACCCATGTTTTCTAATTCACACTTAACACAATGCTATCCGCATATAGCACTTAATACGTATCCACCATAACAACATAAACCCGCCTCCTGGGCGGTCAAGATATCTCTCGCAACTACCGCCTCACTTTCCCTTTGTCGCCTAATCATAATCACACTGCAGGCGCCTAGCTATATAAGGCGATGAACCACCCACCGATCCCGGCGTCGAGTATCTACATCCGTGCTACCTGCGCCTGACAAACTCTCACCAAATGGCCCTGCTGCCGCAAGCATACAAGCCGTCGAAGTAGTACGACACTTTATAATGGAGTCTATCACGACACCACAACGAGGTAGGGTGACTCATCCGACTAACACCCTTCTCCCGAACAATCAACTCGCAGAATCGACCGTAGTCGAGTCATCCCTCTTGTATCCCTCCTACTGACATCCTCCCATCACACGGCCCCGACGGCCACGGTATAACAATCTCCCAAACTAGCACGACACTCGAGGATCATCCTCGCCTCTATCCATAGAACTCGCGAATTGCAACTCAAGAAATCCCAAGTCTCGCACTATCGGATCTGTGGTGAATCATCGTATCGCCGGAACCACCGGCCCCGTCCGCTCATTCCCACTACCAGCTAGCTAGTAATCGGGCCATCTCTTGAACTCATATCCTCGCCTCGCCGTGGAACCGAGGCTCAGTATCGTGGCCTCGTGAGAAACCTGCCGCTCTAAACTCGATGGGCTAGCGCGCCATAAAACTCGCTGTCAAGTACTATCTCGTAATGACCAGGCTCTGCTCCTCAGAACCTCTCGTGCTACTCGCACTTCTCACGCTTTGCCCATCCGGGCCCCGGTTGCCTGCGAGGCGTAACGGGTACATAAGAATACGCCGCAGGAGTCCAACTTATAACACCTCTAAGGCACGATCTCAGAGTGAGAAGAATGGAAACCAATCCTAAATATCTCAGAGCCTCGATTATAGATGTGGTGCACAACACATCGATAATCAAGACTTACTAGACACGATCAGAGACACTTTCCGAGGATTAACTGCTCTGATATCACTTTTGTCATGACCCGACCTCGGGCCCGCGACTGGTGCCTTACCCCGGGCACCCTAGTGATAATACATCAGAGAAAAACCAGCGGAAATAAAAACTCAAATACATGAAATATAAGAGAACAGGGGGCAAGTACGAAAGTCAACTACCAGATCCAACCTGCGTCATAAAACGGACGGGGGCAAGTACGAAAGCCAACTACCAGATCCAACCTGCGTCAACAACTGACGGGGGCAAGTACGAAAGCTAACTACTGATCCAACTCGTAACGAGATATGACCGGCAAGCGCAAGCTATCTACCAAAGCCTATCGCATCAAATCGTGCAATAGCACCGACGGGGCAAGTACGAAGCTAACTACCGTGAGCTATCTCGCCACCACCGACGGGGGCAAGTACGAAAGCTAACTACCAGATCCATCCTACGTCACTACACCTCACGGAGGGCTAATCCATAGAATAACAATATCCCACGCGGTCGCACGCCCCTAATCCCACATCGTATAAGCATGACCATAGGTAATACACACAACCGGATTCTAACCCGCCTCCCGGTCACATGCCCCTAATCCCACATCGTATAAGCATGTCCATGAGTAACACAAATAATGGAAGCATACCCGTGGAATCCCACATCACCGCTGCACGCCCAAGTAACTTACAACAAGACAAATTCTCCAACCGAGAGTCGCGGCAACGTAATAAAACATAATACTTGCACTCAAAGGCTATCACCAGCACACATAGGCAAGTTCATAAAATCTATAGACTTTCATTTTTATAAACTCAAGGCACTTATAGAATAATTCTCAATTTAACAGCCAAAGTACTTATCAAGGCACACATAGAATAATTCTCAATTAGACAAGCCAAAGTACTACGTACGTACATTCTTTTCAAAAGACTCCTTTTTATGTAAAACCCCAAGATACTAATACCCGTAGTATCAAGGCATGTCTATTTTTCAAAGTAAGTTACTACACTTTTAGAAAACTCATTTCAAAGCTTGAAATCAAGTAACTTCAAATTTTCACAATCTAGGCAACTTATGCCCATTAATCAAAATAGACAACTTTCTTAACCTTCCATAAAGCCGTTATAACCAACTTCCCATAAAGCCGTTATAACCCTGGTTTTAGACATATTCACTCCTTTTATAACCGAGAGACTTATACTTTTAAAACCAAGTATCACATACTTACAAATCAAGTTCTTAACTTTCAAAATACTTCAAGTCTCTTAATATTTAGAAAACAAGTTTCTTCTACTTTTAAACCTCAAGTAACTCACACCTTTAAAACAAGTTACTTCTCTTAAATCATGTCATTTCTCCTCTTTTAAACCAATTAAGTAAATCACTCCTTTTGACTCTCCTAAAGTCATTATAACAACCCTTAGGTTTTGGAACTAAGGCACTAGCCAAAAGGTTTGGAAACCACTTCCTTTTTAAGACTCTATGTACTTTAATTAAAATATTTTCACTTTTAAGAATCCAATCTTCACCAAGGAAATGGATTATACAACTTACAATTTAAACATCAAAGTACAATCAAGGAAGTACATAGAACAAATTCTATTTTAGGCAATCCAAATACAACCAAGGAATGGATCATTTAAGGAGTAGAACATACTTTCTTTATCTTAAGGAATCATGCTAGAAGAGGAGATAGTTCACATACCTTTTCGGCTAAATCCACAAGCTAAGCCGAATACGCCGCACGTAGAAGTGTCAACCTATAATGGTCACAACATGACTATCAACTTCTAGTCTCTAAATGTTATACCCCGTATTTCCAGAGTATGTACGTAGGGACGTACGTAGAAAAGTTTGGACTTTAAAGTGGCTTGGCCGATTTATTTTTGTTCACAACACCCGGTTAGAGTCGTTTTTCGACGAAACGTTTTATACAACTTGCGAAGGGAAAATTCCGGCTATGTCATTTTTAATTTTTGCGGATTTTTCCGAGAGACGAAGCGTGTTGGACCAACGAGAGGGCGCCACTTGGCACCCTCTCATTGGCGGAATAGTGGGGCGGCACATGGGACGATTTGGCCATTGTTTTGGTCAAGGGGTTGGTAGGATATTTTGGTGGTAGATGGATAAGGTACACATGGAGGAATCTTGGCCCTACACTTGCATAGCACTTGGCTAGATCTTGGCCATTGGTTGGCCTTTGCTAGACCTATAAATACCCCCCCCCCTTTGGAAGACTTATTCATCCTAAAATGTTCTAAGTCTTAGACATCCTCCCTCCTTGTTGTTGTTCTCGCCCTCCCCTTTGAGAGGCCCTGGCCGAGAGCCCTCCCTTGGCCGAGTACCCCCAGTGGGGTAGGCCGAGGTATACACCCCCCTTGTGGTGTTGTCTCGTATAAATACCCCCCTCTTGGTAGAAATACTCTCAAAAGTATTGTTACTATACCCAAATTACCTTAGCCTTGTACCTTGTAGTATTCCAAGGTTACACTTATACGAAAAGCCCAGAAATACTATTATACTTCCCACCACAAAAACGAAACCCTAAGGAAAATCTCCATAGATAGTTGAGTATTAAGTAGGTTGGTTAGAACTTCTAAGGGTGGTTCGAGCGGGTTCGAGCGCACGGAGTCGAGCTAAACGCTGCTCGTGATCGACTTTATACTTGGATAATTATGGGCTTATCGAGGTAAATATCTTGTCCTCTATTGTAATTGGAAATTACATGATTGTTAGACTATATAGTTGAAGTATACTATATATAGAATCAACGTTGTTATCGGCAATGTCTTTGGACTTAAGCTCAATAATTAGAAACATTTTCGAAAGAAGAACGCTGAATCAGTAATTACATAGGATCAGACATGAGACTTGTGTAGCTTTTCGTGAGGTAGAATTGTGCACGCCCGGATTAGACGATAACCCTCGTTGGCTTGGTAGCCGCCCGATAGAGGAGAGATTTACGCCATGTGGGGAGGTGGCCAATTTTCTATAGAATGTTCTACGAAGAGATCTAAATATTAATAAGCGCTGTGGCCTTATAGGTTGAAATCGTGTGTGGCGCGATCTACTTGGCTTAAGGAGTAGCCGACGGTTGGAAGTACTTGGAGCGTTTTGCTATTTGTCGATACTCGTCGCGAGGTATATGAACCTCTTCCTATCTCTTCTAGCATGATATGTGTGTAACTATGTAGTACGATAGACGTACATGTGTTAAATGTATTTGATTGGTCTAAAACATAAAGTGTTATAACGGCTTTATGGGAAGTTGGTTATAACAACTTTATGTAGGTAAGAAATTACTTGTGGTTTTTAAAAGGGTAACTGATTTGAACTATAACTGGCTGGTTAGGTAATAAGAAAGAACTTGAAGTATTTCAAAAGATTTTTGAATCATTTTGAAAGAAGAAGTAATACTGGGTTTTTGAAAACTTAAGAGTTATACTAGCTTTATGGGAAGTTAGGTATAACGGCTTAAGAATGTTTTACTGATTTCGGAAATCAGAATGTGTATCGACAAACCATCAGCATGTTAATAAAAGGAAATATTTTGACAGATTAAGTATTATTAAAACCAAGAGAAACTTCCATCCGCATGTAAGCTAAGATGAGACAAAATGATATTTCCTAGATCATGGCTGCTGTAATAAGATTGTTATAAACAAGAATATCCTACTCACACATAAGGCTTATGTTTTCTCAGATGGTTTAAAAGAGAATTATATTCTTAAATGAATAAGACTATGGACTACGAAACCTTTCAAAAAAGAACGTGAACATTTGAAATTAGGCAAACTTCGACGCTTGGAAAATAATGTTGTTACTTGATTTTACAAAGGTAAGTGTTTTGATTTACTTCAAAAGATAATCACTCTATTTTTCATATACTACGGGTATTGTGTGACTTTTGTAAACGTAACGTATCTTTTAAAAGATAATGTATGAAGTACTTTGGGAATAGATACCCGATCTTGTGAATCATATATTAGAATGTACCTTGTGTGTATAACTTGATTGTGTTGGTTTGTGATAGCCTTGTAATACTTTCTTGTTGATTTGATAAAGTAAACATGCTAGGATGCTACGTGTGTTAGTATCTTGTGATGTTTTGTGTAAAGGGTTTTCTCGATCGCGCTTAAAGTTGTTTGACTCTCACCGCATGCTGGTATTGTACCACTCACCTTGACTTGCCTCCGAGGTTGTCGCCTCCGACGCGGGTAGACTCAGCGGTCCGGGACCATGATTCGAGAATACCTACGCGGTCCAAGGATCCATGCAAACTACGGAGTTCCATGTTAGCTCGCGACCGTGGTCACGCGGTTCGCGCTACGCGATCGCGAGTCCAGGACGACGCCGGGAGTAGCTACCCTCGACGCGAGAATACCTCACGCGGCCTACGAGGTTGGCCTACGCGAGCTACTGAGAGTTCCAGGCTAGACGCGCACATTTGATATGCGCGAGTGACCACTTTGATCATGCGACGGTTCAGACAGATATCATGATACGCTTTATGACCTTGTTAAATGTGGGTGTTAGTAGTCGGCTATGCCTTCGCACTTACCTTGTATCGTTTTATTAGGACACAGTGGGACCGTGTTCATGTGTATTTCGGTGCTTTTATATCATAAATCGCTTGGCGGTGAGAAGGTATTCCACGCATGATTGATGTTATGGGCGCGAGACCCACGGTTACATTTGAGTGATGACTTTGAGCGCGAGTCCCCGACTTGACATGATCGCCATTTATTGTGAATCGTAGTTTGCTATCATACATGTCTCTCGCTTTATAGACTATTATGATTTCATTTACAGATTTCTGGCCACATACTGTACTGTTATCGACTTCTTCGTGGCCGAGCGTATAAAGAGGCTGGAGCTCTACCACGGAATGCACAACCGTGGCTCTCCGTATGGCACGTCCGCTGTGTATGGGATCGCAAGCAGCCGGTACCATTTGTTGGGTCTCGGAGCGAGACTCGCGCAAAGTGACAAAAGTGGTATCGAGCGCTTAATCCTCTGAAAGTGTCTACATACCGTATCCAAGAGTCTTGACATCGGTGTGGCACCACACCAATAATCGTGAGGCTATAGGATATTTAGGATTGGTTTCTATTCTTCTCACTCGAGATCGTGCCTTAGAGTCAGGTTGTAAGTCGGACCCTCTCACGATTTCTTTCCTTACCGCTATGCTCCGCGCAGGCAACCCGCCTGTGAGGCGCAAGCCGAGGGAGCGAGCAGAGTACAGAGGGTTACGAGGGCACAGCCCAACCATCCCCGAGTTAAGTGCTTCGTCGGGAGTTATGCTACGCCACCACCCAAGAGTTTAGCACGGCAGCAGTTCCCATCGCGGCCATGACATTTGAACCTTCGCCCACGACCAAACAGAGAATATAGATTGCAAGAGACAACCCCGCATTAGCATGGATTTGGCTACTGAGAGTATACCGATGTACCGCGAGTCTTGATGAATATCTTAGAAAGGGTTGTGCGAGTAATTCTTCCAGGGCTCGAGCATGGCCGTACGGCAGACAAGCGCGGCAGGCCAAGAAACGTAGATCGACGTTAACGAAGGACAGAAGAGGCTGTGATGCAGCGTCCTTCGGCAACTTTCGAGCCCAGTCACCTCACCAAGATTAGATTATGACATCCACCAGCAGCGTAAAGGTCCTCCATGTTTGGACGCTCGGTACGCAGGAGTTGGTCGAGCTCCAGAGCTTCCGGCTCACGCTACACGTAGGTTCCACCACCGATTCGCTTTTTCCCTGTTCACATGCGATGACGCCATCCCGTAACGCCGCCTTTGTTGGTGCTCAGATACGGCACCGCCAGGCCATGTGTCGAAAGGATGTCCTAGTAGGAGGACTCAGCCTTTAGGATCGGTGGGTAGTTCGTCACCTCCCTTAGCTATGCGCCCTACGGGGCAGGTTTGATTAGAACGACTAAGAGGAGTGAAGCAGTAAATACAGATAGATCTTTAACCCTCTAGGGATTAGTATGTGTGATAGGGTGAGTATACCTTAAGTGTTATATTCTGATAGCATTGTGTAAATTGTAATTAGAAATCTTGGTTAGTTAACCAAGTAAGTTTTGGGGGATAGAGAAGGTGTGAGACCTTAGAGGAAAGGTCATCTCGAGTAAAGAAGTATTTTATGTTTGACCCTTGTCGGAGTGCATAGTGCACGTAAGCTATGTTTGTGGGATAAGTCCCTGAGTAGTGTGGAATGAAGGAGGGTAGTGGAGCTAAGAAGAACGCTAGGTTTTTGTAACGTGATTAGTAAGAGTTTCCTTTCGTGAGCTAGCCATAAGGCCGGGTTCCGCCGAGGCCACGCTGCGGGTCAACCCGCGGCACGATGGTGGCGGGTCAGTTTGTGGTGGTCCCGCCTGCGGTAGGGTCACGAGGTGCTAGGCCCAAGTTTAGTTAACCAACAGCATTTAATCGTGGACGCATTCGACCAAGAGTCGCCGAGGAGGTCACCGCCTTGTTTTCAGCAAAGACCGCTTACTCAGCCGCGGATTTATCGAAAGGTTGTAAGGCTGCACGGTGCCTACCTTCACCTTATGACATAAATGAGCCTGTGCACTGTTTCTTTTCCTGAGGTTTTACTGTGCAAGGTTAGAACTCAGCGAAGTCTCGAATCACATTCGCCTCGCCATTGTTTGGATTTCGTGGATAGTTGCGAGAATTGTTGTCTCTGCTGAAGGAGTGTTTAAGCTACCATTTCAAAGTTGTCTGATGTCGCTTTGAAGCCTTGTAGGGCGGATGTGTAAGTCGCCACGATTAGTTCGATGTTTGGCAAGATTCAGATAGTGGTTCAGCTTGTTCCAGCAGATCAGATAGGCAGAGCTTGTCTGTAAGAGGTTCCGCACGTAGAAATCGTATGATAATCCGCGACGACTCTTAGAGTTCAGTGACGGTCGGTCTTCTGAAAGTACCACCCCTGTCATGTGACGAGTTTTGGAAAACAGAGGAACTTAGCCCGAGTTACTTGGGCCCTTTGAGTTCATGTGAAGAATAGGCCAGTTGCCCATATGTTAGCATTTGCCGTCCGACTTAGAGGCGATGTCCTGGCCTTTCAGATTGTTATGATCGCGAAAGTATCGAGATCCATCCAGAGTGTTCTCGCTAATGATGACCACGTTAGAGATAGTAACTCGAAGTTTTGGAAATCAAGCAAGATTTAAATGGTAAGAGTTCGAGTGTACGACACCTCGTGGATCGCACGCACCGGCACCATTTGTTAGGTCGCCGGGCGACACTAGAACCTCGCGCAAAGTGACAAAAGTGGTATATCACGACGAGTAAAGGGAGAAGCGAGCATGTATTGCGAGCAGAGATGTGACCATTTCTTTGTATGGAGAAAGTGCGAAGGAATTATATTTGCACTGACGGGAGCGTTGCGATGTTAGAGGCGTTTCCTCGTGGACTTGGATGTAAGTATTTTGCGCAGTGTTTGTGGCCACCAGGGCAGGATTGTTCGTAAGTATAGTAGTGAAGACTATATCGCGCACGCTTGGTTTGAGATTCTGAAGGAACATTCGACGAATGTTTCGGCGAGGAGAATGTTATACCCGTATTTCCGCAGTATGACGTAGGACGCACGTAGAAAAGTTTGGACTTTAAAGTGGCTTCGCCGATTTATTTTTGTTCACAACACCGCTAGAGTCGTTTTTCGACTAAACGCTTTATACAACTTCATGGGCGGAAAATTCGCCATGTCATTTTTAATTTTTATGGATTTTTCCGAGAGACGGTTGTCAGATCAACGAGAGGCGCCACTTGGCACCCTCTCATTGGCGGAATAGTGGGGCGCATACGGGACGACGGCCATTGTTTTGGTCGGGTTGGTAGGATATTTTGGTGGTAGATGGATAAGGTACACAATGAGGAATCTCGCCCTACACTTGCATAGCACTTGGCTAGATCTTGGCCATTGGTTGGCCTTTTCTAGACCTATAAATACCCCCTTTGGAAGACTAATTCATCCTAAAATGTTCTAAGTCTTAGAAATCCCTCCCTTGTTGTTGTTCTCGCCCTCCCTTCGAGAGGCCCTCGCCGAGAGCCCTCCCCTTGGCCGAGTACTCCCTAGTGGGGTAGGCCGAGGGTATACACCCCCTTGTGGTGTTGTCTCGTATAAATACCCCTCTTGGTAGAAATACTCTCAAAAGTATTACATTATACCCAAATTACCTTAGCCTCAGACCTTGTAGTATTCCAAGGTTACACTTATACGAAAAGCCCGTAAATACTATTATACTTCCTCTACCACAAAAACGAAACCCTAAGGAAAATCTCCATAGATAGTTGGAGTATTAAGTAGAAGTTGGTTAGAACTTCTGGGTGGTTCGAGCGGTCGAGCGCACGGAGTCGAGCCAAACGTTGCCCATGATCGACTTTATACTTGGATAATTACGGGCTTATCGAGGTAAATATCTTGTCCTCTATTGTAATTGGAAATTACATGATTGTTAGACTATATAGTTGAAGATACTATATATAGAATCAACGCTGTTATCGCAATGTCTTTGGACTTAAGCCCAATAATTAGAAACCTTTTCGAAAGAAGAGTACCGAATCAGAATTACATAGGATCAGACACGAGACTTGTGTAGCTTTTCTCGTGAGGTAGAATTGTGCACGCCCATTAGACGATAACCCTCGGTTGGCTCGTAGCCTACCGATAGAGAGGAGATTTACGCCATGGGGGAGGTGCCAATTTTCTGTAGAATGTTCTACGAAGAGATCTAAATATTAATAAGCGCTGTGGCCTTATAGGTTGAAGATCGCGGTGTGGCGCGATCTACTGGCTTACGAGTAGCCGGTTGGAAGTACTTGAGCGCTTTGCTATTTGTCGATACTCGCCGCAGGTATGCGAACCTCTTCCTATCTCTTCTAGCATGATACGTGTGTAACTATGTAGTACGATAGACGCATACGTGTTAAATGTATTTGATTGGTCTAAAACATAAAGTGTTATAACGCTTTACGGGAAGTTAGTTATAACTTTATGTAGGTAAGAAATTACTTGTGGTTTTTAAAAGCGGTAACCGATTTGAACTATAACCGGGTTAGGTAATAATAAAGAACTTGAAGTATTTCAAAAGATTTTTGAATCATTTTGAAAGAAGAAGTAATCGAAGTTTTTGAAAACTTAAGAGTTATACTAGCTTTACGGGAAGTTAGGTATAATGGCTTAAGAATGTTTTATCGATTTGGAAATCGTAATGTATCGACAAACCATCGCAACATAATAAAAGGAAATATTTTGACAGATTAAGTATTATTAAAACCAAGAGAAACTTCCATCCGCATGAAGCTAAGATGAGACAAAATGATATTTCCTAGATCACGGTCAGAATAAGATTGTTATAAACAAGAATATCCTACTCACATATAAGGCTTATGTTTTCTCAGATGGTTTAAAAGAGAATTATATTCTTAAATGAATAAGACTATGAACTACTAAACATTTCAAAAAAAGAACCGAACATTTGAAATTAGGCAAACTCGACGCTTGGAAAATAATGTCATACTTGATTTTACAAAGGTAAGTGTTTGATTTACTTCAAAAGATAATCACTTTTTTCATATACTACGTATTGTGTGACTTTTGTAAACGTAACGCATCTTTTAAAAGATAATGTATGAAGTACTTTGGGAATAGATACCCGATCTTGTGAATCATATATTAGAATGTACCTTGTGTGTATAACTTGATTGTGTGGTTTGTGATAGCCTTGTAATACTTTCTTGTTGATTTGATAAAGCAAACATGCTAGATGCTACGTGTTAGTATCTTGTGATGTTTTGTGTAAAGGGGGTTTTCTCGATCGCGCTTAAAGTTGTTTGACTCTCACCGTTATGTTGGTATTGTACCACCACCTCGACTTGTCTCCCGAGTTGCCGCCTCCACGCGGGTAGACTCAGCGTCCGGGACCATGATTCGAGAATACCTACGCGGTCCGGGATCCACGCGAACTACGGAGTTCCGTTAGTTTGCGGCCCTTGTGGTCATGCGGTTCAGGCTACGTGGATCGCGAGTCCGTGACGACGCCGAGAGCTTACCTCGACGCGAGGAATACCTCTACGCGCCTACGAGGTTGGCCTACGCGAGCTACGAGAGTTCCAGGCTAGACGCCGCACATTTGATATCGCGCGAGTGACCGCTTTGATCATGACGGTTCAGACAGATATCATGATACGCTTTATGACCGCGGCATGGGTGTTAGTAGTGCTATGCCTTCGTGATTTACCCCTGCATCGCTTTATTAGGACACGTGGACCCGTGTTCATGTATTTCTTGGTGCTTTTATATCATAACCGCCGGCGAGGAAGGTATTCCACGCATGATTGATGTTATGGGCGTGAGACCCATGGTTACATTTGAGTGATGACTTTGAGGCGCGAGTCCCCGACTGATCGCCATTTATCAGGAATCGTAGTTTGGTTATCATACATGTCTCCCGCTTATAGACTATTATGATTTCATTTACGATTTCGGGCCACATACTTGGTACCGTTGTATCGACTCTTCGGGGGCCGCTCATGCCGCAGTCGAGGTACACCCGCGCTGATCCTCGCCTAGGGTCACAGCCATTGGGGAAAGCTCCGCTTCTCCCGAGGCTTATTCGCATAGTCCCCTGTCGAGGTGCCATTCGTGGTATGACGGGCCCCGTCCCCGCTGTTGTCATATCATTCGTAGAGGTCAGAGTAATCGCAGGCGTGGTTTGTAAAAAGGATTAAACTGCTCATTTTTGAAAGAGTTGTTATTTATATATACGCCGCAGGCCACTTTTCTTCAGATAAACACGTGTCTTCTTTACATTGTATCATGTATTGTGTGTTATGTTCCGCTGATTACTCTGATGTTGTATCACTAGGGTGCCCGGGGTAAGGCACCCCACGGCACCGGTTCGGTCGTGACACTAACGAGAATAATACTAAGTATACGGCCTCTAATTCTACGGAAAATCGGGCAAGACTTCCTTTGTTTCTACTTACTTTGCCACCTTTTTCAAGGCGCCGAATACAATAACCAAACACGCCACATTTAAGGCTCAACATACCAACTAATCAAAGGATTACACGCCTACAATACGTAAAATTCCGCCCCACAATTCATACCAAGTAGTTTAAAATCCAATCCATTCTCGGCCAACAACATAACCAACAATTCAAAGTCTTTTCCAATCCTTTTCCAATTCCAAGTTCTAAGGTCTAACATGTTATATAGTTATAAACAACTTCAACAACTACAATTTCCTTCTTATACAAATACGATCACTTAAACTAATAATCAACTTGAATTGTAGTCTTAAGGCTAAACATGCTAGTTTTGGATTAGGGTTCCAATAGCCAATATAATTATCAAACTTCATACTAAACATCTCATGCTTGCTAATATCCGTAGCTACAATAAGTAAACTTTAATTGCTAAAACGACAAGATTTATACCTTTATAAGCCCTTAAAATTTCCAAGATTCAAAGTCGCTACTTTAGCAATTCTTAGCTCCTTTCCTTTCCGCCCCAATCCGCTATTCAAGCCTTTAGAAGTTCACAACCAACTTCTCTTCCATTTCCAATCCAAAACTAGGAAAACTACTTAGGTTTTTGCTCATGACTAACGTGGAAAACGCTGCTTTTTCCAAATCTTTCTATTGAGATATCCTTACAATACCCTTAGGGACATTGGGTTAAAGTCTTGTGAATAATGGATCAAAACTACAAATTTTTTGTGTGGGAGCAAGGGTGATCCCGAGAGCACTAAAGGGACAAGAACAAGGTCTCTAATTTTTCTAAGTGTTGAAGACAAGTCTTGCACTAGTAGTATGCTTATATAACACAATGGAAGGCTTAGATTGTCACGACCCGAACCCGGGCCCGTGACTGGTGCCTTACCCCGGGCACCCAAGTAGACATACATCAGAGAAATCAACGGAACATAAAACAAGACATGGAATATCAAGAAGTGTAAAACAAGAACTGAGAAAACTTGCCCTTTCAGATATATATAAATCAACTTAAAATCAACGCTTACATCCCATTACAACTCGCCACAACAGCATTACATGCACTTCTAAGAATGATATGATAACAATGGCGGACAGTCCCCGCCATACCCTCAATGTAAATACCTACAACGACAGGACTATACCATCGATAAGCCTCCGAGAAACGAGCTTCCCAAAACGCCGAATCGCGATCCTAAGAGCGAGGATCAACATCGCGTACTCTACCGTGATGTAACGCAGCTCAAGGAGGTCAAGATAACAGTACCAAGTATGTGAAATCAAAATATCAGAAATGAAATCATAGTAGTCTATATAAAGCAGAGACATGTATGATAACCAAACTACGCTTCACAAATAAACAAATATGTCAAGTCGTGACTCACGCCAAAGTCATCACTTAAATATAACAACGGGTCTCACGCCCACAACATCAATCATGCCCGTGGAATACCTTCCTCATCGGCCGCTAGCCTATGATATAAAAGCACCAAGGAATACATGAACACCGTGTCCCACTGTGTCATCATAAAACCGCACGGTAAGTACGAAGGCATACCGACTACTAAAAACCCACGCACTAACAAGGTCATAAATCAGATTACGAGATCTGCTTGCACTGGCCACATGATCAAAGTTGCCACTTGCCCGCAGATCTAATGCGCGCTTCTAGCCCCGAACTTTCCGCACCCGCATAGGCCAACCTCATAGCCCGCATGAGGTATTCCCGCATCGAGGGTAGCTACTCCCGCATCGCCCCGACTCGCACCGCACGGCCACATGCATCGCATGACCATAAAGGCCGCACACTAACTCGAACTCTCGTAGTTCGCATAGGTCCCCGGACCCGCATGAGGTATTCTCAATCATGGTCCTGCATCACCGAGATATACCCCGACGGAGGCGCCTTAACCCCGGATCACGCTGGCGCGAGTGGTACAATACCAACATAACGGCTGATCGTTGAACAATATAAGCGCGATCGAGGGAAACCCCTTTACACAAACATCACAAGATACTAACACACGTAGCATCCTAACATGTTTACTTATCAAACCAACAAGAAAGTATTACAAGGCTATCACAAACCAACACAATCAAGTTTATTCACACAAGGTACTTTCTACTTTATGTCAAACAAGTTCGGGTTTTTATCCCCAAAGTACTTCATACATTAACTCTTTTTAAAAGATCCGTTTTTTCACAAAAGTCACACAATACCCGTAGTATAAAAATAGAGTGACTATCTTTTTAAGTAAACCCAAACACTTCCTTTTGTAAAATCAAGTAACCACATTATTTTCCAAACGTTCAAGTTTGCCTAATTTCAAATGGCTCAAGTTCTCATTTAAGAAAGGTTTCGTAGTCCATAGTTTTAATCACTTAATGATATAATTCTCTTTTAAAACCATTTGAGAAACATATGCCTTATATGTGAGTAGGTTATTCTTGTTTATAACAATCTTATAACAGCAGCCATGATCTAGGAAATGTAATATCATTTTGTCTCATCTTAGCTTCTATGCAGATGGAGGTTTCTGCTGATTTTAATAATACTTAATTAGTCAATGCATTTCCCCTTTATTAGCGCTGCTGTGGTCTGTTCGATACTTATTCTGTTTTCTGAAATCAGTAAAACATTATTCCCTTTTAAAAACCAAGTACTCATTACTCACGAATGAGGTTTCACACTTTTTAACAAAATTCAGATTAATTCAATTAAGTCAAGTCTCTTGTCTTTTTTAAGATCAAGTCTCTTAACTTCTAAAATCAATAAACCATTCTTTTTATCTCTCTTAAGCCGTTATACCTAACTTCCCATAAAGCTAGTATAACTCTTAAGCTTTTAAAACCAAATATTACTCCTCTGTTAAAAATGATTCAGTATTCTTTTGAAATACTTCAAGATTATTCAGGCTTAAGTCAAAAGACATTGCCGTAATTATTATTCAGTTAACACACGTACGTCTACCATACTATATATATTTTAAAATATCATGCTCAAGAGTATAGGAAGAATCACATATCTCGCGACGATTATCGACTATTAGCAAAACGCTCCACCGCTATTACCCGGCTAGTCTTGTCCACCTTCCAAGTAGATCACGCTACTCG
Source organism: Przewalskia tangutica (assembly GCA_029844215.1). Lineage (NCBI taxonomy): Eukaryota > Viridiplantae > Streptophyta > Magnoliopsida > Solanales > Solanaceae > Przewalskia > Przewalskia tangutica. The sequence continues at coordinate 28,740,905 of CM056719.1, read as the reverse complement.
CAGTACTTCAACCTATAACGGTTATCCAAGTCTATCAATGTCTAGACCACTCAGAGAACATTTCTAGATACAAGATTCTACTAAAATCAAAAGACTTCCCACCCACAAACTTCAAAAGTTCATCAGAAATACAAATTCTATGTAAGTAGGCTCAATTCTCTTCTTATATACTTTCCTTATATATACCTTATACTTAATTCTTATACTTCAATAGTATATACTCAATTACAAAAGGAGACAAGATATTTACCTCGATAAACCCAAAATTATCCAAGTTTAAACGTCGATCCCGAGCAACGCTTTAGCTCCTACTCTGGGCGCCCAACCCGCCTCCAAACAACCCTTAGAAGTTCTACGAACTTCTACTTAATACTTCAACCGGCCATGAAGATTTTCCTTAGGGTTTGGCTTTGAGACAAAAGGACATAGGTAGTATTTACTGCTCTACGATAGAGGTAACTTTTGGAATACTACAAGGTATAAGGCTAAGGTATTTTGGGTATAGTAACAATACTAGAGAGTATTTCTACCAAGAGTGTGTGTACATGAGAACAACTCTCAAGAGGGTGGTGTTATCTCTGGGCTGGCCTCACGAAACGTGAGTGGCTTTCAAGACTGGGATATCGGTGGAACGGACGAAGAAGTCTTCAAAGGTGGGTATTTATAGGAAGATCAATGGCCAAGATCAAGCCATGTGGGGGGCAAGTGGAGGGCCAAGATTTACCCAAGTGCCCCATATCCCTACTCCACAAAACAAGGCACAAAACAAGGCACCAAACAAGGCACAAAACATGCCACGAAAATGGGCACCAATCGGCCAAGAGAAACCGCCAACTTGAGGGTGACAAGTGTCGCCTCTCGCTGTCCAAAATATTCGCCTCTAAAAATCCGCAAAAATTATAAATGACATAGCCGGAATTTCTTCGCAAGTTTTGTAAAACGCTTAAAAAACGATTCTAACGTGTCAGGAATAAAATTTCACCCTTGCCTACTTTAAGGTTCAAACTTCTACGCACGCCTCACGCATATACTCAAAATACGGTATAACATAGATTATCACAAATGCGTGGCTAGGATCAGGATCATTAATTAAATAGCCAGTGACAAGTCGACCTTGGTCAACAATCTCAAGCTTCAAGACATGATCTTTTACCACGGTCACCCACCATTTTACCCTTACTCCAAATCGCCCAAGACCAAATGTGGGGTGCCACGTGTCGCCTCCCCGCCCATAAAATTAGACCCTCGTGGCCCTACAAAAATATAAAATTTCTCGTGGGCCCCACATGACCAAATCCGTAAAAATAAATTTCCATAATGTTAAAAGTTCCATAATCCTCAAATAATACATTTTGAGAATACTTTTGTCACGATCCGATCCCGGGCCCGTGACTGGTGCCTTACCCGGGCACCCAAGTAGACATACATCAGAGTAATCAGCGGAATAATAAATCAAGACATGAAACAAATGTAAAATGTAACACAGTTTGTCTGAGAAAAAGTTGCCTTTCGGCATATATGTACCAAGTCCGCGCAAGCATCCCAACTTTACAACAGACTACAGATCTCTAGAATGTAAACAACTATGGCGGGACAGGCCCCGCCATACCGAATGTACAAAATATCTACAACACTAGGGAGAGTCAGACTAAAAGTCGAGCCTCCGAGAAATGGAGTCGTGACACTGCAGTAAGGATCCTAAGAATGAGGATCTACCACCGCTTCCCTTTACTCGCGGCATGAACGCAGCCTCGGAGGTCAAGACATAACAGTACCAAGTATGTGAAATCAGAAAGTACTTTAAATGAAATCATATCATTTTAAAACCAATTTTACAAATATGTACGAAACAACCAATGTAATCGCATATAGTGCCACAAAGATAACCAAAAGCAAAATAGATATAACATAACCGGTCTTTTCTAGGCCGCTAATGATCGGGCAAGGCCAATCGCCTATAGTATCATTACGCGAGCCTAATCTCGAACTCCCGCACCGCATAGTCACACATACGCATGAGGTATTCCTCACATCGGGGTAGCTAACCCGCTATCCTCCTCGACTCCCGCACCGCATAGTCACATAGATCGCATAGTCACATTGCATCGCATGAGGCATTCTCGACGGATAATACACCGAATGATCAACTCGAACTCCCGCCTCCGCATAGTCACACAGATCGCATAGCCGATAGACCGCATCAAGGGTGGCAAGTCCTCAGATAACAAGTCAAGGGCGGTATGTGATATAATAACAAGATAACGGGCTTAACGTTTAACAACGTAAGCACAACAAGAATAACCCCCTTACACAACATCACAAGACACTAACACGCGTAGCATCATAACATGTTTACTTATCAAACCATCTTACTACACTTTTCAGAAATCAATACAAGACTTTCATAAACAAATAAGTAAACCGTTCCTTTTATCTTTCTTGGTTACACCTAACTTGCCATAAAGTCAGTATAACTCTTTAAGCTTTTAAAACCAAGTATTACTTTTCTTTTAAAAAATGATTCATAACTCTTTTGAAATACTTCAAGATTCTTATTATTTAAAACTCAAGTCAAAGGACATCAGAGTAAAACCAAGTTCAGTTAACACACGTACGTCTACAGTACTATTTATATATTTTAAAAATATCATGCTCAAGAGGATAGGAAGAATCACATACCTCCTCGGCGAAATCCACCTGCCAAGTCGAATATGTCGCGCGCAGAGTATCAACCTATAATAGTCAAATACGTCTATCAACGTCTAGACTACTCTGTAGAATATTCTAAGGTATGTTCTCTATCCTACGGAAAATTGGGCAAAGACTTCCTACCCGAAAACTACTCAAGTCTATCAGAAACACACCCTATGTAAGTACTCAATTTTCTTCTTTTATACCCTCCTTCCATATATCTTATACTTAATTTATACTACTACATTATGTAATCTCCAATTACAATAGAAGGACAAGATATTTACCTCAGAAGCCCAAAATTATCCAAGTTTAAATGTCGATCCCGAACAACGTTTAGCTCCTAACTTGCACGCCCGATAGCTCCAAGAAACCCCTTAGAAGTTTCTAAACAACTCTACTTAACACTTCAACCCACTATGAAGATTTCCTAGGGTTTCGCTTTGTGACTAAAGGATATAAAGTAGTATTTCCGGCTTTTAGTATAGAGGTGACTTTGGAATACTACAAGGTATTTGGCTAAGGTATTTTGGAATAGTAACAATACTTGGAGAATACTTTTCTACCAAAGGGTAAGGTTGCTTGGACGAGACAACTAGGAAAGGGGGGGAGGAGTTGGACGAGAACTAGCAACTAAGGGGGAAGGATTTTGGAGACTTGGAAGTTGTTATACCCCGTAGTTCCAGGGTATGTATGTGAGGACGTACGTACGAGAATACGACATAAATTTTGGAAAGAAAGAAAGGTGTGATTTTTCGACGGAAAAGTTTCCGGGTTTTGTAAAGGAAAAAGGTTCGTTAATGGAAATTGTATTCCTGATTTGGTATTTGGACTTCTTGGATTATATTAGAATTATGAGATTTTATTTTCTGAATGGTCACGTGGGCCCACGGAGAAATTTACTTTTGTGGGGCCCGCTTTGTTTTTGAGATTTTCGATATTTTGATATTTTGGAAGATGAAATATTTTGGACGCAGTAAGGGGCGACACGTGTCACCCTCGTGGCCATGTGGGGACAAGTGGCGATGGCCATCATTCCTGGCCGAAATGGCCATGACACTTGGAGAGCAAAATCGTTGGCCATGTGGTGTGGTGGGACCCACACACACATGGCCCAATCTTGACCACACACTTGCATAAGATCTTTACCCCTAATTCCTCTATAAATACCCCCTTAAGTTGAAGACTAAATTCATTCCACACTTAAGTCTTCCAAGGCAAATACTCCCTCCCTTTGAGATTGTGTTTTCGTCCCTCCCCCCCCCCCCTCTTGTGTAGAAAATACTTTGTGTATTGTGGTATAATCCCAAATACCTTGGCCTAGTATCCCTAGTAGTATTCCAAAGTTGTTTTAATACTAGGAGCCCGGAAATGCTACTTTATTCCAATAGTCGCAAAACGAAACCCTAGAAAATCTTCATAAGCTTGGTTGAAGTGTTAAGAGAAGTTGTTTAGAAACTTCTAAGGGTCGCTGGAGCGGTTGGAGCGTAAGAAATCGAGCTAAACGCTGCCTGTGATCGACTTATAATCTTGGATAATTTTGGGCTTATCGAGGTAATGATCTATGCCCCTATCAGAATTGGATATTACATGTCAGAGTAGTTATACTTGAGTATATTATATTGGAAGGATGATTATAAAGGATTGAACTGTATTTACATTGACTATACTTACATGAGACTTGTGTAGTATTATTATGAAGAATTGAACACGCCCGGTTAGACGGTAATCCTCAATGAGTTGTTGCCTGCAATGGCCTCGGTATGAGGAGATTTATGTGATAGTGGGGAGGTGCCGAATTTTCTCAGAGAATAAAGGAATCGTATTTAGAATATTCTACGAAGAGATCTAAGTTGATAGACGTTTCACGGCCATTATAGTCAAGTACTACGAGTAGCGATTCTACTTGAAGGTGGAAAACGCCAGCGCGTTGTAGTACTTGTAGCATTTTTCTAATTGTCGATAATCGTCGCTTGGTATGTGAACCTCTTCCTATCTTTTCTAGCATGATTTTTGTGAACTATGTAGTACGGTAGACGTATATGTGCTAAGTGAATTGGTTGGTTTAAAACATAAAGTGTTATAATAGCTTGATGGGAAGTTAGTTATAACGACTTTATGTAGGTAAAAAATGATTTATTGATTTTAGAAGTTAAGAGACTTGATCTTGAAAGATAAGAGACTTGACTTATAAATGACTTGATAGGAAATATTAAGGACTTGGTTTGTGTTAAACAAATGGAAACCGCTTATGAGAAATGGGTATTTGGTCTTTAAAAGGAACTTGATTTCTAAAAGAAAAGAGACTTGAGGAATCAAGAGTTTTGGTTTAAAAGAGAGACATGGTTTTGTCTTAAATTGGTTTAAAACATAAAGTGTTATAACAGTTTTATGGGAAGTTAGTTATAACGACTTTATGAAAGCAAAAGAATGGTTTTATCATTGGTTTTAAAATGGTAACTTGATTTAAGTATAGGTTACTTGTTTTGAAAAGAGTAAGTATTTGAGTTTTAAAGAGTATACTTGATGTTGTTTTAAAAGGAAGGCACTTGGTTTAAAAAGTATAGAGTACTTGATTTTAAAAGCCTTGTAAAGGTTTTTACAAAAGTAAAGTAATTTGGTTTGAAAAGGAAATGTGTTTGATACTACGAGTATTAGTATCTTTTACGTAAAAGAGGTCTTTTGAAAGAATGAAAGTAGGTATTATTTTGGGTTTGAAACCCGTATTGTTGACATAAAATGAAAGTACTCGAGTTGTGTGTAACTTGCCTATGTTTGCGTGTGATAGCCTTGTCGCTAGTATTGTATTTCTATACCACCGCCTCTCACGGAGGGCGGCTGATTTGTTATGATCTTACTTGGATGTACCCCAAGGACGGAGCATTCCACGCACGCTTCTACGTTATTATTCCATGGACTAGCTCCATGAGGTTTTACCGATTCGCTTGGTATCCGTAGTTGGCTCGTGATTTTCCCAAGTCGTGGTGCTTCGGCTTGGTATCCGTAGTTAGCCTTGACTTGCCCCGCTCAGCTTTTGTGACGGTCTCGTGATTCCGGCCAGTATCCGGTAGTTAGTCTTCGTGATTGCCCGCCACCACGTGGCGCAGCTTGGTATCCGTAGTTGGCTTTCGATTTGCCCGGGTCGCCTTCGTGGTATGGTTATATAGATTTGTTGCACGGCTTTGGTATCCGTAGTTGGTTTTCGTGACTTGCCGGCCGATTGATGACGAGGCTTTGGTATCCGTAGTTAGCCTTCGACTTGCCCCAGACGGTTTTATAACACAGTGGGACCCGTGTTCATGTGTACTTCGTGTTGTTATATCATAGATCGCCAGCTGAGGAAGGTATTCCACGCGTGATTGATGTTGGGCGTGAGACCCATAGTTATAATTGAGTAATGACTTTGAGGGCGTGAGTCCCTGACTTGACGTGGATCGCTACATATTATGTAATCGTAGTTTGGTTATCATATATGTCTCTGCTTTATATAGACTACTATGATTTCATCGATGTATTTTCGCCACATACTGCACTGCCAGATCGACCTCCTTCGGGGCCGCTTTCATGCCGCAGTAGTACATCGGCCAGGATCCTCGCCATAGGATCACGCCAACATTTTGGGAAGCTCCGCTTTCTCCGAGGCTCATCTTTCGTATAGTCCTCGGCCAGTAGTTACTTGTACATTCGTGGTATGGCGGCCCCGTCCTGGCCATAGTTATGGTTACATTCTGTGAGGTCTCAGTAATCGCTGTGGCGTGGTTTGTAAAAGGATTTAACTGCTCGCTTGATATATATATATGTATATATTCGCAAGGTGACCGCTTGGTTAGCCTGTTTCATACTTTATGTCTTGTCTCATGTTTTAGTTTTTATTTCCGCTGATTTTCTCCGATGTCAGATCACTAGGTGCCCGGTAAGGCACCGCATGCCCGAGGTCGTGTCGTGACAAAAGTGGTATCGAGCGCTTAGTCCTCTGAAAGTGTCTATGCATCGTGTCTAGTAGAGTCTTGATTATCGCGTCGCGCACTACATCTATAATCGCGAGGTTGCAGGACATTTAGGATTGGTTTCCATTCTTCTCACTCTGAGATCGTGCCTTAGAGCTGTGTTGTAAGTTGGACTCCCTCTAACGTATTCTTTTATATCAGTTATGCCTCCACGCAAGGCAACCAGAGCCCATGGGCAAAGCGCAGAGGAGTAGAGCACGAGGGTTACCAGGCAGAGGCCCGCTTACCCGGCGTGCACAGACGGATTCTACGATGCCGCCAAAATTTCAACAGAGTTTAGTACAAGAAAGAAGAGCTACTGAGGCCACGATATCTGAGCCTCCAGTCCCACGGCCAGGAACGGAGGATATGGGTTGCAAGGAGATGGCCCAGTTACTAGTTAGGTTTATGGCGAGACTTGAGGACAGACGGGAGCCGGTGGTACGAAGTGCACCCTGGGCCGATAGTTGGAGACTTCGGGACTTCTTAAGTTGCAGTCCACCAGTGTTCTATGGATCGAGAGCTGAGGATGACCCTCAGGAGTTTATCCGACAGTTACAGCGGATCATGAGAGTGATCAAGGCCTCAGAGGCAGAGTCGGTGGTATTGGGTTCGCATCGGCTGCGTGATACTGCAATGATCGTTTGATTCGCGAACCGCCCCGGGGAGCACGCGCTTCACCGTATGACGAAGTTCTCGTGGGCATTTCTTACATTTCTTGCCTCACGCATGAGGAGGGCTCGGCCGACAGATTTTTGATGTTGAGGCGTGACGGCGTACGGTTCGGGAGTACAACGTGGAGTTCGACTCGTTGGCCCGATATGTCCCGGCGTTAGTGGCAAATATGGAGGACAGAGTGCACCGCTACGTCACGGGGCTCGATGACTACTTGGCAGAAGCTTGCTCGGGTGTAGCTCTTCAGCCGGGCATGGACATTGCCCGCATGCAGGCTTATGCACTTGGGTGTGAGGAGCGGAGAGGTCGACGGAATGACCAGGATCAGCAGAAGAGGGCCAGAACAGCAGGGCCTTTTGGCGACTTTCGAGGCGGACCGCCTCAGCAGCAGACTAGTTATGCGCCTCCACCAGTACAGAGCGGTCCTCCACAGTCTTCAGGGCATCCAGAGTATTCAGGAGCAGGTCAGGGCTCCAAGGGTTCAGGTTTTCGGGGGAGTAGTGGTGTTGACCAGATGAGGCCACCCTTACCTCAGTGTGGCTGCGTAGAATCCATAAGGGAGTGTCGGCTGGTTCGGAGGTTGTTTTACATGCGACACAGGCCATTTTGCAGAAATTGTCCACCGCAGGTAGCGCGGATGTAGAGACTCGCCTTCGTGATCTATGGTCGGTTCATCACCTTCATACAATGCTGGCAGGCGTGCCTATGATTAGAGTGAAGCAGTAGATACAGGTATATCCTTAACCCTCTAGAGATTAGTATGCTTGATATGGTGATCTTATTATTGTGTGCTATGTACGGATAGCGTTGTGTTATTGATGTGTTAGAAAACATGGTTAGTTGAAAGGATAAGTATGGGGGTATGGAAGGTGTGAACCTTAGAATATTACGCGTTGAGACCTTAGATGTAAGTTTGTCTCGAGTACAAGACTTCATGGGTAATCCTTGTCGAGAGCATTACATACATAGGGTGTATTAGTGGGATAATTCCTCAGGTTATGTAAGATGAGAGTGGTAGCTTTCGTGACTTGTGTAGGTAAGATTGTTCCGGATCGGGAATAAGAGTCCGTGCGATTATGGGTCGGGTTGAGGACCATTCGCGTCAACCCGCAGCCTGGTTTGGGGGTGGGGTCGTTCGAGGTGGTCCCACCGTGTGATAGGGTCACGAGGGTGCTAGGCCCAAGTTTAGGTAACCATCAGACGGGTTCGTGGACGCGTCACCATAATCGGATCGTGAAGGTCGAATGGTCTTAGTGGTAAATCGCTAGTGGGGTTGTTGTGAGATTAGAAATGATTTCCTCGTTGGCTTGGATTTGAGTTTTGCGCACATGTTATATTCTCGCCATCGTGGCGTGATCGGTTTGTAAGTATAGTAGTGGAGACTATACCGACACACGCTTGATTAGAGGCTTAGAAGGAACATTCGACGAATGTTTCTAGGAGGAAGAATGTTATACCTCGTAGTTCCGTGGTATGTATGTGAGGACGCACGCATTTGAGAATACGGCATGTAAATTTTGGAAAGAAAGAAAGGTGTGATTTTTCGACTAAAAGTTTCCGGTTTTGTAAAGGAAAAGGTTCGTTAATGGGAATTGGATTCGATTTGGTATTTGGACTTCTTGGATTATATTAGAATTATGAGATTTTATTTTCTAAATGGTCACGTGGGCCCACGGAGAAATTTACTGGTTTTGTGGGGCCCGCTTTGTTTTTGAGATTTTCGGTATTTTGGATATTTTCGATCGAGCCGAGGATGACCTCGGAGTTTATCAAGCGACTACAAATGGATCATGAGTGATCAGAGTTTCGCAGGCGTAGTCGGTGGTATTGGGTCGCATCACCGCGTGATAATCGCAATGATAGTTTGATTCGTGGGAGTTGTCCCGGGAAGAGAATGCACTTCCACGTATGGACGCAGTTCTCAAGGGCTTTTCTTGCACATTTCTTGCCCCACAAATGAGGAGGCTCGGCCGATAGATTTTTGACGCTGAGGCGGATCGCGGACGGTTAGAGAGTACAATGTGGAGTTCGACTCATTAGCTCGGTATGTTCCTACTGTGGTAGCCGATATGGAGGACGAGTACACCGCCACGTCACCGGGCCGATGATTACTTGGAAGAGGCTTGCACGGGTGTAGCTCTTCACCGCATGGACATTGCCCGCACGCAAGCTCATGCACTAGGATGCGAGGCGCGAGAGGTCGACGGAATGCATCGAGATCGAGAAGAGGCGAAATAGCAGAGGTCCTTTGGTAACTTTCGAGGCGACCACCTCGCGGCAGCCTAGTTATGTACCTCCACCGTCATGCAGTGGTCCCCGCGCCGTCGATCGCTCGGTATTCGAGCTGGTCGAGCTCCGTGGCTTCCGTTCACAGATATACATGGGTTCTAGCCACGTTCGGGTTTTCTCACAGGCACGATGTGGTGACGTCATCCCGGGAATGTCGCTTTTTACCGTGCTTGTTTTTCCGCGCCGCCGTGGCCATATGACGAGAAATCGTCTAGTAGGAAGGATGCAAACAGAATGACTCACCACCGGATCGATGGCGTGTTCATCGCCTTTCTACGCATATGCGCAGGCGTGCTTATGATTAGAGTGGAGCGGTAGCTTGGTATATCCTTAACCTCAGAGGCTTGTATGTTTTGATGTTATGTTAATGTGTTAAGTGTTATGTTGGATAGCTTTGTGCTAAAATGTGATTTAGGAACCCGTCAGAAAAAGGGTAAGCCTGGGGGTGAGAAAATGATGAGCCTTAGAAAATTACAGTTGAGACCTTAGATGTAAGGCCGTCTTGAGTACAAGATTTTGCGAGTGATCCTTGTCAGAGTGCACTTTATGCCTAGAATGTATTGTGTGATAAGTCCCTGGGTTGGGTAAATGAAAGTGGTATCTTTCATGATGTGATTTAGCAAGATTGTTCCGTGTCGGCGAGCAAGAGTTGGCGCGATAGTGGTCGGGTTGGGGCCGTGTTGCGGGCCAACCCGCGGCCTGCTTCGAGGTGGGGTCAGCTCGGGTGGTCCTCCAGTGGCGAGTCACGAGGGTGCTAGGCCCAAGTTTAGATGACCATCGATGAGTTCGTGGATACGTTCGACTGAATCGATTCGTGAAGGACGAGAATGGCCTTAGAGGAAATCGAGGTTAGTAAGATGACCAAGTTTGGAGGTAGTAACTCCAAGGGTTGGAAAACAGAAACGTTGACGGAAGTGTGGTACGTATACTAGAAGAGTTCAAGTGTTCGAGAAGAGTACGACGAGTAAGGGTAGAGGCGAGCATGTATTGCGAGCATAGATATGATCATTTCTTGTAAAGGGAGAAGGTGCGGAGGATGTATATTTTAAACCTCAGGGATCGCATGCAGTCCGGTACCATTTGTTGGGTCGCCGGAGTGACACTAGAACCTCGCGGCAAAGTGACAAGAGTTTGTGATGTTAGAGGTGTTTCCTCGTGGACTTGGATATAAGTATTTGCGTGCATATGTTTTCGTGGCCAGTTGTGGCGTTGGCAACTTGTTAGAAGAACTTTATCGTTATCCGTCTTGAGAAGGAACATTCGGGACGAATGTTTCTAAGGAGGGGAGAATGTTATACCCCGTATTTCCAGAGTATGTACGTGAGGGCGTACGTATACAATTTGAGCCTTAAAGTAGGCATAGGTTCGAATTTGTGCACAAGTGCCGAAAGGAGTCGTTTTTCGACGAAACGTTTCCACAGCTTTCGTAGGGAAAATTTCGGCTATGTCATTAATAATTTTTGCGGATTTTTCCGAGAGACGAAACATTTTGGACCAACGGGAGGGTGACATGTGTCACCCTCACATTGGAAGAGGTTGGACGGCAAATGGGCTAGTCTTGCACGTTTTTTGTGTTGAAATTTTGATCAAGGGTTAGGTAGGATATTTTGTGTAGATGGATAAGGTAGCACATGGCTTAATCTTGGCCTTACACTTGCCTAACACTTGGATGGATCTTGGCCATTGGTTGGCCATTCCTTGACCTATAAATACCCCTCTAAGTTGAAGAGTTATTTCATCCAAACTTGAGCAATCTATCTAAGTCTCAAAAATCCCTCTCCCTCAACCTTGTTCTCTTCCAAACACCACCCCTCTCCCCTCTCAAGGCCTCTACCAACCCCCTCCCTTGCCTTTGTGGTGCCCTAGCCGAGGGGTACCCCCCCCTAGCCTAGTTATTTTCGTATAAATACCCATTTTTGTGGTATAGAAATACTCTCCTAGTATTGTTATTATGCCCAAATACTTTAGCCCATATACCTTGTAGTACTTTCCAAAGTACCCTTTTTATACAAAAGCCCGTAAAATACTATTATACTTCCTCATCCACAAAAACGAAACCCTAAGGAAAACCTTCATAGTCGGTTGAAGTGTTAAGTAGGTTGGTTAGAACTTCTAAGGTTGGTTGGAGCGGGTTGAGCGCTCGGAGTAGGAGCTAAACCTTGCTCAGATCGACATATAAACCTCGGATAATTTTGGGCTTATCGAGGTAAACATTCTTGACCATTTGTAATTAGAAATTACATGTCAGGAGTATATAGTTGAGTATACTATATATAGAATCGAACATAGTTGTGCGGCAATGTCTTTTGACTTAAGCTCGAATAATACTTACGGCAATGTCTTGCGACTTAAGCTCAATTTTAAGAAGTGAATCAATTGTAATTACATAGATGTATTCTGATGAAACTTGTGTAGTATTGCCGTGAGTAGAATTATACGCGTCCGGTTAGGCGTGCAAACCCCCAGTTGGCTTGGTAGCTAGCCTCGATAGAGAGAGATTTGCGCTGCATGGGGAGGTACGCCGAATTTTCGTAAGATATTCTACATTGAGATCTAAGATGTTAATAGGCGCTTGTGGCCTCTATAGGTTGAAATACTACGTGTGGCGTGGTCTACTTGGCAAGGTGTAGCCGACGGTTTGAGGTACTGAGCGCTTTGCTATTAGTCGAATCGTCGCGAGGTATGTGAACCTCTTCCTATCCGTTCTAGCATGATATGTGTATAACTATGTAGTACGCAGACGCATACGTGTTTAATGTATTTGATTGGTTTGAAACATAAAGTGTTATAACGCTTTATGGGAAGTTGGTTATAACGACTTTATGTAGGTAAGAAAATGCTTTGTGGTTTCAAAGGGTAACCATTTGACTTATAACGGATTTGATGTGTAGTAATAAAGAACTTGAAGTATTTCAAAAAGACCTTTTTGAAAGAAGAGTAATACTTGGCTTGAAAACATAAGAGTTATACTAGCTTTATGGGAAGTTAGGTATAACGTCTTAAGAGAGATAAAGAGAATGGTTTACCGATTTTTAAGATAAGAGACTTGACTTAAATGTATAAATTTTGGGTGAAACCTCATTCGTGAGTAATGAGTACTTGGTTTTAAAAGGAATAATGTTTCTTGATTTGAAATCGTAATAAGTATCGACAAACCAACTGCAGCGTTAATAAAGTGGAAATGTAAAGACTAATGAAGTATTATTAAAACGAGAAACCTCCATCTGCATGCTAAGATGAGACAAAATGATATTACATTTCCTAGATCATGACTGCTTAATAAGATTGTTTATAAACAAGAATAACCTACTCACCTATAAGGCATATGTTACTCAAAACGTTTAAAGGAGAATTATGTTTAAAGGATTAAAACTATGAACTACGAAACCTTTTCTAAAATGAGAAACTTGAGCATTTGAAATTAGGCAAACTTGAACGTTTGGAAAATAAGGTTGTTACTTGATTTTACAAAGGAAAGCATTTTGGTTTACTTAACGATGTTAGTCACTCTATTTTTATACTACGGGTATCGGGTGACCTTTGTAAAAGAAATGGATCTTTAAAAGTAATTTAACGTACGTAGTACCTTAGGGTTAAAACCCGGACTTTGGCATAAAATGAAAGTACTTTGAGTTATGTATAACTTGCCTATGCTTGTTGTCGTGAAGCTTGCCTATACTTGTTGTTGTGAAAACTTGCCTATACTTGTTGTTGTGAAAACTTGCCTATGCTTGTTGTGATAGCCTTTGTTGTATTTCTGTACGCGCCTCTCGATGGAGGCCTTGATTTGTTGTGAACGATTCTACACCGAGTCCCACGAGATGGGCAGGGACACGTATTTCATTTAATTATACACCGAGTCCCACGAGATGGGCAGGGACACGTATTCCATTTGATTATACACCGAGTCCCACGAGATGGGCAGGGACACGTATTCCATCTGATTATACACCGAGTCCCACGAGATGGGCAGGGACACGTATTCCATCTGATTATACACCGAGTCCCACGAGATGGGCAGGGACACGTATTCCATCTGATTATACACCGAGTCCCACGAGATGGGCAGGGACACGTATTTCATCTGATTTTTACACCGAGTCCCACGAGATGGGCAGGGACACGTATTTCATCTGGTTATCATACATGTCTCCTGCTTTATATAGACTATTATGATTTCATTTACAGTCTATTTACGCCACATACTTGGTACTGTTATCGACCTCTGGGGCCGCGTTCATGCGCAGCGGAAGTACATCGGATGTGGATCCTCGCTCATAGGATCACATTCACGTGTGAAGCCCCATTTCTTGAGGCTTATCTTTTGGTATGTTACCGAGTCCGTAGATTCTTATACATTCGGTATGGCGGGCCCCGTCCGCCATACCGTTGTAAAAATCTTAGAGGTCTGTAGCACTATTGTGGGCAGGGTTTGTAAAAAGGATAACTGTTCGGGTATTTATGTATATATGATGAAGGCAACTGTTTTGGTTGGCCTGTTTATTTATCTTGTCTCTTAATTCATGTTCATGTTTTATTTCCGCTGATTTTCTCTGATGTTGTATCACTAGGGTGCCCGGTAAGGCACCACCACGCCCGGTTCGGGTCTTGACATATACCACCGCTCCTCGATGGAGGTGGCTGATTTGTTATGATCTTACTTGGATGTACCTGCGTGACGAGCATTCCGCACGTCTGCGGTTATTATTCCATGGACTAGCTCCAGCGAGGTTTCTTGATTCGGCTTGGTATCCGTAGTTGGCTCGTACTTTCCCAAGTCGTGGCTTTCGGCCAGTATCCGTAGTTAGCCTTCGTATTTGCCCTGCTCAGTTTTGTGACGAAGTCTCGTGATTCGAACGGTATTCGGTAGTTAGTCTTCGATTGCCCCGCCTACGCGCGCAGCTTGGTATCCGTAGTTGGCTTTCGTACTTGCCCGGTCGCCTTCGTGGTATGGTTATATAGATTTGTTGATGCGGCTTTGGTATCCGGTAGTTGGCTTCGTACTTGCCGGTCGGTTGATGATGCGGCTTTGGTATTCGTAGTTAGCCTTCAGACTTGCCCGTGACGGTTTTATAACACATGGGACACGTGTTCATGTGTACTTCTTGGTGTTGTTATATCATAGATCGCCGTGAGGAAGGTATTCCATGCATGATTGATGTTGTGGGCGTGAGACCCATAGTTATAATTGAGTAATGACTTTGAGGCGTGAGTCACGACTTGACGTATCGCACATATTATATCGTAGTTTGGTTATCATATATGTCTCTGCTTTATATAGACTACTATGATTTCATTTACGATTTTCGATTTCACATACTTGGTACTGTTGTAGATCGACCTCCTGGCCGCTGCGTTCATGCCGCAGTAGGGTACATCGGTTGTGGATCCTCGCCATAGGATCACAGATTTTGGGAAGCCGTTTCTCGGAGGCTCATCTTTGGTATAGTCACAGTGTAGTTACTTGTACATTGAGGGTATGGCGGCCCCGTCCGTCATAGTTATGGTTACATTCTTAGAGGTGCATAGTAATCTTTGTGGGCAGGGTTTGTAAAAGGATTTAACCGTTCAGTTTGATATATATATATATGTATATATTCAGGAAGGTGACCGTTTTGGTTAGCCTGTTTTATACTTTATGTCTTGTCTCATGTTTTAGTTTTTATTTCCGCTGATTTTCTCTGATGTTGTATCACTAGGGTGCCCGGGGTAAGGCACCAGTCGCGGGCCCGAGGTCGGGTCGTGACAGAAGTTGTGTTTGTGGATGAAGAAGTCTTGCACAAGAGGGGGGTATTTATAGAACCACCAAGGGCCAAGATTAAAACAAATGGAGGGTGTAGATTTGGTAGCTTGTTCAAGTGAAGTCTTCCACCAAATGTCCACCACAACCTTGGGACATATGTCCACCACAACATTGGGACATATGTCCCCCACAACAATGAGCCATGTGGCCTTCCACTAGCACAAAAAAACGCCCAAGGCAAGCCCCCCACTTGCCCACAAAATCGTCCCTTACCTACTCCCACTCACCCAAAGAAATATCTTGCAAGACTTGACCATTTGACTTGTCCACTAGGCCACCATTTCGTCCAACCCATGCCAACTAAGGGTGACACATGTCTCCCTCCTATTGGTCCAAAATATTTCGTCTCTCGGAAAAAATCCGTAATCGGTTAAAATATTAAAAACGTAGAATTTCCTTCACAAGGTTCGGAATCTTTTCCGTTGAAAGCTCTCAATTTCATCTTAACCTAATTAGGGCTTGAATAATCGTACGTACGTCCTCGCATACATACTCTGGAAGTACGGGGTATAACACCAATTCTCATCAACGAACATTTTTCCTTTCCGACGCTCGGAAGATTTTCCGTCGGAAAAACAATTCTTCCTTTCGTACCAATTTCCAAGTCTTGATTCCTTACGTACATTCTCTTATACATGTCCTGGACTTACGGGGTGTAACAGTCCGCCTCGCGAATTACCGAACCTGCCCCGCCTCTCGGGTGGCCCGAGTCTAGCCGACCTCTCTCTCTCGCCCTCTATCCTCGCACATAAGCTTCAGATCTCCGCAATATCCATGCCGGGCTGAAGGGCCACTCTCAGGCATGCAGTAATCATATAATGGTCTAGCCCCATCACATAGCGGTGAACTCTGTCCGCCATATCAGCCACAATAGTGTGTGCATACCTGGCCAACGAGTCAAACTCCAGGTTGTATTCCCTGATGGTCCTCTCATTCTGCCTCAATGACAAGAACCTATCAACACGGGCTCTCCTCATTTCAGGAGGCAAAAAGTGATCAAGAAAGGCCTCCGTGAACTCATCCCAAACTGTTGGACGAGCACCCACACCTCTCGACAGCTCCCAAGATTCAAACCAGTTCAACGCAATATCGCGTAAACGATAAGAGGCTAGCATAACAGACTCTGTCTCCGAGGCCCTAAGTACCTGCATAGTCCGTTGTAGCTGCCGAACGAACTCTTGAGGATCATCCTCAGATCTCGAACCATAAAACTCGGGTGGACTACAACCCAAAAAATCCCGAATCCTTAAATTGTCGGCTCTAGGGTTAGCTACCTACTCCTGTCGGCGCTGCCCTACCACTATGCTAGTCAATAGCCTGATCTGCTCTCCATAATCTCTAAACTCGCTTTGGCTGCAGGCTCGAGGCTCGGTGCAGGAACCTCTGGAGCTACCGCCTCGGCTCCTCTAATCTTTGTCGGCGTAGTGAACTCGCTGATCCTTTACTACCTCGGGCATAGTCAGTGCTCGAGTCTGTAACTCTCAGAATGCTTGTCACGACCCGACCTCGGGCGATAGTGCCCTACCTAGGCACCTCTTTCGGTATACATCAGAGAATAGCAGTGGAACATACACAACTTATAAAATGCTTAAACATAAAACAACAACAGGCTAGCCGATAAGGCCACCTTCCGTAAAATATACCTAATAAAACATTACATTTTTTTTTCTTTACAACCCAATCCACAAATGTGACTACAGACCTCTAAGAATAACAATTGTGACGGGACAGGGCCCCGCCATACCCCTGAATGTACAACAACCGACCATACCAGGGATAAGCCTCCGGAGTAATGGAGCTTCTCAACAGCTGAATCCGTGATCCTAAAAGTGAGGATCAGCTACCTGTATACTCTACCTGCGGCATGAACGATAACTCAATTAACAGTACAATGTGCCTTACTAACAATGAGAGTAATCAAGAGTATACTTACAACATAAAAATAGGAAGCTCACGATCAAAGCAGGACCACCCGCCCGCAGTATCATTAAGCAATCCTACTCCTGGGACAATTTCACCCGCATAGGTCGTGTGGACCCGCATGAGGTATTCCTCGCATGGGACTATTTCACCCGCATAGGTCGTATAGACCCGCATGAGGTATTCCTCGCATAGGCTGTATCCGCCCGCATGGGACTATTTCACCCGCATAAGCCCTTACGGACTCGAATGAGGTATTCCTCGCTCGTGGGTAGCAAATCCACGGAATATGCAAATTCCACAAACCCGGGGAATGACCCCGTAATGAATAACATACTACTAGCACAAACAGGCTATCACACATAACATAAGCACTACCGGCTTATCATACATAACATAAGCACTACCGGCTTATCATACCATATATAAGCAAGTTAAGAAATCCCCTAACTTCTTATTATTCTTGTTCATATACACTCTCATTTTAGTTTACTTAAGGCACTAACATGTCTTTTATAAAAATCCGGGAATTTAACCCAAGTACTACATACTTCCACTCTTTTAAAAATGACTCTTTTTCATATAAAACTTCCAAGATACTAATAACCGTAGTATCAAGTCACAATTTCTTTTCAAAACAAGTCACAATACTTTTAGAAATAAAATTAGGCTTCTAAATCAAGTGACTTCTTCTCTCATAAAAACCTTAGGCAATAGATGCCTTTAAATCAATTTGCCTTTTGTTATTTCAAGTCATTTAACATACTTAAATTACTTAGAGTAAACCACTCTTTTTAACTTTCCATAAAGCTATTATAACCAACTTCCCATAAAGTCGTTATACTAACTTTATACTTTAGAAACTTACATATTTCTTTATAACCAAGAGACTTAAACTTTCCAACAAAGCAATTATCAAAAATGCTTTCAACATACTTAAAGTCTCTTAACTTTTGAAAACCAAGATATCCTTAATATTTAAACAAGTGAGTTAATTTCCTAACTCAACCAATTTGGACATTCTTAAAATAAGCCAAGGATATCAAATGGACTAGATTCGTCAAAAAACTATCGTCTGTATCTATACATTTACAACTATTCATGCTAAAGAGATAAGAAAGTTCCACATACCTCTTCGGTTTAATCCACTTGCTAAGTCCAATACGCCGTATGTAGTATGTCAACCTATAATGACCATAGTACGTCTATTAACTTCTTACTTCAAACGTAGAATATTCCAAGTGCAAAGTCACTAAATTCTATGGAAAATCGGACAGCACTTCCTTTGTTTCTACATACTTTGCCACATTTTTCAAGGCCGAATTCAATAACCAAACACGCCACATTTAAGGCTCAACAAAGTAGTTAACAATAGGGGATTACACGCTTAATCAAGACGTGTAAAATTCCTCCCCACAATTTACATTAAACTAGTCCAAAAATACAATGTCCATTCGGCAATTAGGGACAACAATACCAATTCTTTTCCCATTTCCTATTCAATCCAAGTTGTTTAGTATAACATGTTATCAAGCCGCAATTGAGTATAACTACTACAATCTTCAAGTAGGTAATATGCGACGATTCTAATTAACGACCAAAATGTAATTCAATTTCAAATGCCTCAACATGTCATTTTCAGATTTGAGCTTCTAAACTTCCATAACACTTATCAATCTTCATAACACATATCACATGATCACTTATAACTTATCATAACATGAAATCTTCAATTACAAAAGTAAGATGAAGGTTATACCTCATTTTAGCCCAAATATGATCCAAGATCACAAGTCGATCCTTAGCAACTTTAGCTCCTCTTTTCGACGTTCCAATCCACTCCAAGCAACCCTTAGAAGCTTATGAAGAACTTATCTTCAAGTTCCAACTTCAAAGTTGAAGAACTCCTTAACTTTCCGCCTTGCGACTAATACGAAAACGCCATTTTTCCAGAATCTTTCTATAGAGATACCCTTACAATACACTTAGGAACCTTGGTTTAAAGTATGGGGATTATTGGACAAAAATTGAAAAATCTTCTCTTGGAAACCTAGCATTGCCGAGAGCACACTTTGTGTGTCTTCAAATTTTCTTGAATTTTTTCTAAGTGTATAAGCTTGTCTTGCAACTAGTAGACATATATAACACTAGGAAGGGTCTAGATTAGTACACATGTGGGGCTTAGATGAGTTTCACATGGATCAATCCCAAGTGGCACTTTGACAAGTCAACAATGTCAAGCTCCTTGTCTTTGCAAGACTTGGTCATTTAAATAATGGTCAAATGACCATTTTAACCATGCCATTTTCGTCCAAGACCACTAAGGGGGGGTGACACGTGTCGCCCTCCCATTCGTCGCAATATTTCGTTTTCCGACAATTTCATAATTCCGATAAATTTTTACTCGTCTCAAATCTTAATATTTATGGGTTCTTACCTTCGTTCTTATAAACATATCCTGAAATTCCGGGGTGTAACATTATTCCCCCCTTAGAAACATTCGTCCCCGAATGTTCTTTCGGGAGTCAAACTTAAAGATAGCGACATAGTCTCCTTACAACCCCTACATACCAATAATGCCACACGTGGCCACATAACAATGCTCATACTAAAATGTCAACCTGAACCCCCATGTGTCCACGTCGGTTATCTGCATAAAGCTTCTGCTGACTCTGAGCTTACTCATAATCTTTCCTGGATAAGCTTCGCCTTATCCGCAGCCCGCTGAATCAAGTCTGGACCAAATAACTGAACCTCGCCTACGTCAAACCAACCAACCGACGATCTACACTATCTTACATACAAGGCCTCATACAGGGCCATCTGAATACTGTAAGGGTATCTTTTATCGTACGCAACTCAATCAAGAGGCAGTTAACCCTCCCAGCTACCTCTGAACTAAAGAACACAAG
The DNA here is from genome assembly GCA_029844215.1 of Przewalskia tangutica. NCBI lineage: Eukaryota > Viridiplantae > Streptophyta > Magnoliopsida > Solanales > Solanaceae > Przewalskia > Przewalskia tangutica. The sequence continues at coordinate 28,720,629 of CM056719.1, read as the reverse complement.
CCCGCCACCTATCTTCAAGTACCTGGATAGTATGCTCTGCCTGTCCGTCGGTCTGAGGGTGTAATGCAACACTGAGACTCACATGTGTCCCTAATCCCTTCTGAAAACCTCCAGAAGTTTTCCGTAACCAAGCTCATCTGTCTGTCATCATAACGTAGGAACCCCGTGCAGTCTCACAATCCCTCTGCTATTCAAGCTAGCATAAACCTCAGCCGAGTAAGGGGTCCCAATCCAAAAGAACACGGCTGGTTTTACCAGCCTATTTACCATGACCCCCAGGGAGTCGCACTTCCTCTGAGTACGATGCCACCCTGTAACAAGATCCACATTAATCACCTCTCATATCTAAGTCGGAATCTAAATCGCCTGTAATAGCCCACTGGGCCTCTGATGTTCAACCTTGACCTGCTACTAATTCGGACACTAAGCAGTAAGCTCCGCTATGTCCCTTTTCCGGTCATCTTACCCATACCTACATCTGAGGTCACGACACAACTTAGTCGACCCCGAACAATTAGCGCAATAAGCACTGCATGTCTCCCCAAAAACCTGCTGACTAGCCCTGCAACACCGGGTACACACAATCTATCCTCATATCACAGCACCTCATCCGGTGCTACTCAAACAGGCTCTTCTCTTCTTGGAGAGCCGTATCTCGATACCGCATCATAACTGGATCCTCATAATGTCGCCTCTTTACCTCCTCAACGATGGAAGACTCGACAACCTCTCGGATCTAAACTTCATTAACCTTGGAAACAAATAATCGAACCCCCCGGCTCGTTAGCTAATGAATCTCATGGACCACGTCTTGTCTACCTGGCTGCCCATCTGACAGACTACCCATAGATCCACGACTAAGAGTATCTGTAACTGTCTTGGTTTTCCCCGGATGGTATAGGATATCGATATCACAATCCTTGAATAACTCTAACCACCGTCGCTGTCGCAAATTCTACTACCTCTGTCTGAAGGTATACCGAAGGCTTTTATGGTCTGCACATATATCCACATGAATTCTATATATACGTCATGCCTCCAAATCTTCAAGGCATGATTTAACTGCCGCCAGCTCTAAATCGTGAGTGACGTAATTTCCTTTCCTGCTTCCCTAACTGCCGGGAAAACATAGGCTCTATCCTTATCGGGTTGCGTCAGCACACAACCTAGCCCAACACCCAACGTGTTATCATAATAACCTAACCCTCTAGTCTTTCAGGAGGAGTTAGAACTGTAGTCGAATCAAATTATCTTCCAATAACTGGAAACCTTTCTCATTCTTGCGAAATATTCGGGTGTCATTAATCTCAATTATGGTTCCTGTTTCCTTTTCTCTGTTGCAACCAAACTTGGTCATTAACTTAGATTTGATTCTTTTGCTTGCCTCCTGGCTAAGACTTCCTGTCAATCACAATTTAGGGAGATTTCACGATCTCGTCAAGTAGTAACCCGATTTTTCCTTTCCCAGGTTGTAGGGCCTATAGCTAGGTGTTACCACATTTCCTCGAAATGTTCTTACTTCCCATTATTTACTAATGGTCTTTACACTAGTCTGGGGTAATCATATCTCGTGCAACTTACATAAGCATAGTCGTATTCTCCTTTATCATTCTGGTCATAACCTTACCTTAGGCTTAATATTAGCAAAAGTATTTCTATCATGATTCATAATCGTACAGTTTCATACATGCGTACCACTTGCATTTATATCTTTATGATACTTCCGCGACCAAATTCGTACGTCGTTCTTAATTACCCCAACACCACACTTTTCCCACGGTTATCCATAACTGTAACCTATGGCATGAAGATACCGAAAACCTCACCAGTCTTATATCCTTTGTCTAACAACATGGGTACACGCAACCCCATAATACGTAAAACTGTCCTTTTACGTGGGGGAGAGAACTTATCTCCCTCTTAAAAACTTTCCTTGGAGTCACAACCCTAATCACAGGGTCCTCTTGCGGTCCAGTAAATATCTAATCATCACGCACCGCCTTAAAGTCATGTAGATTTTCAAAACCTACCAAAGATGCCCTCAGCTTTCTGCCGGCAGCACTCGTACTTATTTTATTCATGCCTTGCACACTTTCCTTAAATTATCCGGAAGGTCGTGGCCCTGACCGCCACACCAAACCAACTCCAAGTACCTCCAAGGGCACTTAACATGAATTCCTTCAAATTCAATTATTACTTACTTTCTGCGTCAATTTACCTCAAATGAACAAGTCACACAGACTTATTAAAATCAACAATGTCAAAGAAGGAAGGATAATTCACTGGTTACCACCACTTCTCTTCCCTTCCACTCGATAAACTACGGGAACCGTACCGAATCAATCTCTCTTCTGTAGTCCACGTTGGCATAACAAGAGGCCAACTAGTTCGTACTCATAATGACCTCAACGTCTGTCATAACAACTCTGCTAGGTCTGCTATGGTCCAACGACTGTATCGTTACCGGTAATTATTATCTACCCGCTCAGCTACCACCCAACACTCACGGGTGTAGTCACCATGAAAGGTCCTCATGGATTCAGGCTCCATTTCTTTACACTTGGTTGCTCTTTTTCTTACTGGTCGTACTCTTCCCGTACTTCCAAACTTATTCTTGCGTACGTACATATCCTTCTTACAGATTCGGGCCGCCAATCTTTGGAGTTACTATTCTAAACAACATAAGGTCATTTCCGGCTCTCACACCCTGGTTCCGGTGGAACACGTCCACGAACCCGTAAAATGATTAACTAGACTTGGGCCTTTCACCTCGCGACCGCCACGTGGCGGGACTACTACCAGTGATCGTTCCACTTCAAGCTATGGGGCGACCCTTAATAGGTCCTCAACCCGACTCGGTGTCGTACTTAACTCTTTTACTACCCGAGAAGGCCTTATATATCTAATGTCTTGGTGGTTATCAACATTCCTAGGCTCACAATTTCCATGCTCCAAGCCTAACTTATCAGTCCCCCCGTAAACGGGTACAAAAACTTCTCAAAAAACTATAATCGTGTTGTCTTGTCCACAACAACCATACTTACTCCATACGGATCTCACCCGTACCATTCTCGAAATCCTACTACGTAGCTCAATCTATTAACATAGTCTTCCGTTAACTCCCTTAATAATAACTTCTTAGGGGTCCATTTCCTTCTCAGACAGCTCATCATTTCCTAATTATCTCAATTTAGTACGTAAAATCTTGATGAGAATTCATTAAATTGTTTCATACCTTCCCGGTATTTATTTAGTCCTTACCAAATCCTGGTAATCTAAAACCATTCTAGGCAACACGCGTCCGACCCTCATACATAAATACGTATAGCTGTATGTTACAATACCAACTATACTACAAACATTACCTACCTGGATACGTAATCCACATCATCTTTCCTGGGTCACTGCTGTCTTTCTCGTAGCTGCAAACAACATAACCTGTTAAGGAGAGCCGACCCTAACCACACAGCTCTATCGCACGATCTTAGAGTGAGAAGAATGGAAACCAATCCTAAATGTCCTGCAGCCTCCTGATTATAGATGTGGTGCACAATACACCGATAATCAAGACTCTACTAGACACGGTCTGTAGACACTTTCCGAGGACTAACTGCTCTGATACCACTTTTGTCACGACCCGACCTCGGGCCCGCGACTGGTGCCCTACCTAGACACCTCTTTCGGTATACATCAGAGAATAGCAGCGGAACATACACAACTTATAAAATGCTTAAACATAAAACAACAACAGGCTAGCCGATAAGGCCACCTTCCGTAAAATATACCTAATAAAACATTACATTTTTTTTTCTTTACAACCCAATCCACAAATGTGACTACAGACCTCTAAGAATAACAATTGTGACGGGACAGGGCCCCGCCATACCCCTGAATGTACAACAACCAACCATACCAGGGATAAGCCTCCGGAGTAATGGAGTTTCTCAACAGCTGAATCCGTGATCCTAAAAGTGAGGATCAGCTACCTGTATAATCTACCTGCGGCATGACGCGGCCAGAAGGAGGTCGTACAACATGTACCAAATATGTGGGCCAGAAAGTACTATAATGAAATCATAAGTCTATAATAAAGCGGAGACATATGCGATAACTCGATTAACGATGCGTGCCTTACTAACAATGAGAGTAATCAAGAGTATACTTACAACATAAAAATAGGAAGCTCACGATCAAAGCAGGACCACCCGCCCGCAGTATCATTAAGCAATCCTACTCCTGGGACTATTTCACCCGCATAGGTCGTGTGGACCCGCATGAGGTATTCCTCGCATGGGACTATTTCACCCGCATAGGTCGTGTAGACCCGCATGAGGTATTCCTCGCATAGGCTGTATCCGCCCGCATGGGACTATTTCACCCGCATAAGCCCTTACGGACTCGCATGAGGTATTCCTCGCATCGTGGGTAGCAAATCCACGGAATATGCAAATGCCACAAACCCGGGGAATGACCCCGTAATGAATAACATACTACTAGCACAAACCGGCTATCACACATAACATAAGCACTACCGGCTTATCATACATAACATAAGCACTACCGGCTTATCATACCATATATAAGCAAGTTAAGAAATCCCCTAACTTCTTATTATTCTTGTTCATATACACTCTCATTTTAGTTTACTTAAGGCACTAACATGTCTTTTATAAAAATCCGGGAATTTAACCCAAGTACTACATACTTCCACTCTTTTAAAAATGACTCTTTTTCATATAAAACTTCCAAGATACTAATAAATGTAGTATCAAGTCACAATTTCTTTTCAAAACAAGTCACAATACTTTTAGAAATAAAATTAGGCTTCTAAATCAAGTGACTTCTTCTCTCATAAAAACCTTAGGCAATAGATGCCTTTAAATCAATTTGCCTTTCGTTATTTCAAGTCATTTAACATACTTAAATTACTTAGAGTAAACCACTCTTTTTAACTTTCCATAAAGCTATTATAACCAACTTCCCATAAAGCCGTTATACTAACTTTATACTTCAGAAACTTACATATTTCTTTATAACCAAGAGACTTAAACTTTCCAACAAAGCAAGTATCAAAAATGCTTTCAACATACTTAAAGTCTCTTAACTTTTGAAAACCAAGATATCCTTAATATTTAAACAAGTGAGTTAATTTCCTAACTCAACCAATTTGGACATTCTTAAAATAAGCCAAGGATATCAAATGGACTAGATTCGTCAAAAACTAAACGCGTCACCGTACTATACATTTACAACTATTCATGTTAAAGAGATAAGAAAGTTCCACATACCTCTTGGTTTAATCCACTTGCTAAGTCCAATACGCGCACGTAGTATGTCAACCTATAATGACCATAGTCGTCTATTAACTTCTTACTTCAAGCGTAGAATATTCCAAGTGCAAAGTCACTAAATTCTACGGAAAATCTGAAGACTTCCTTTGTTTCTACATACTTTGCCACATTTTCAAGGCGAATTCAATAACCAAACACGCCACATTTAAGGCTCGACAAAGTAGTTAACAATAGGGGATTACACGCTTAATCAAGGCGTGTAAAATTCACGCCACAATTTACATTAAACTAGTCCAAAATACAATGTCCATTCGTGATTAGGAACAACAATACCAATTCTTTTCCCATTTCCTATTCAATCGAAGTTGTTTAGTATAACATGTTATCAAGCGCGATTGAGTATAACTACTACAATCTTCAAGTAGGTAATATGCGGCGATTCTAATTAACGACCAAAATGTAATTCAATTTCAAATGCCTCGCATGTCATTTTTGGTTGAGCTTCTAAACTTCCATAACACTTATCAATCTTCATAACACATATCACATGATCACTTATAACTTATCATAACATGAAATCTTCAATTACAAAAGTAAGATGAAGGTTATACCTCATTTTAGCCCAAATATGATCCAAGATCACAAGTCGATCCTTAGCAACTTTAGCTCCTCTTTTCGACGTTCCAATCCACTCCAAGCAACCCTTAGAAGCTTATGAAGAACTTATCTTCAAGTTCCAACTTCAAAGTTGAAGAACTCCTTAACTTTCCGCCTTGCGACTAATACGAAAACGCCATTTTTCCGGAATCTTTCGATAGAGATACCCTTACAATACACTTAGGAACCTTGGTTTAAAGTATGGGGATTATTGGACAAAAATTGAAAAATCTTCTCTTGGAAACCTAGCATTGCCGAGAGCACACTTTGTGTGTCTTCAAATTTTCTTGAATTTTTTTCTAAGTGTATAAGCTTGTTTTGCAACTAGTAGACATATATAACACTAGGAAGGGTCTAGATTAGCACACATGTGGGGCTTAGATGAGTTTCACATGGATCAAGCCCAAGTGGCACTTTGACAAGTCAACAATGTCAAGCTCCTTGTCATTGCAAGACTTGGTCATTTAAATAATGGTCAAATGACCATTTTAACCATGACATTTTCGTCCAAGTCCACTAAGGGGGGGTGACACGTGTCTCCCTCCCATTCGTCGCAATATTTCATTTTCCGACAATTTCATAATTCCGATAAATTTTTACTCGTCTCAAATCTTAATATTTATGGGTTCTTACCTTCGTTCTTATAAACATATCCTGAAATTCCAAGGTGTAACAGTAACACTAGCAGCTCATGCTGCTGCCTTGCCCTTCTGGGCCCTGGTCGCCTTCCGTGGAGGCATAACTGTTACATAAGAAGGGGTCAGAGAGGATTCAACCTACTATGACAGCTCTACTGCACGATCTCAAAGAGAGAAGAATGGAAATCAATCCTAAATGTCCTGACCTCACGATTATAGATGTGGTGCACAACACACCGATAATCAAGACTCTACTAGACAATCTGTAGACACTTTCCGAGGACTAAGCGCTCGATACCACTTTGTCACGACCCGACCGGGCATGGTAGTGCCCTACACAGGCACGCTACAGTATACATCAGAGAAAAATCAGTGAAACATACATGAAACTTACAAAATACAACAACAGTAAAACAGCGAGTTAGCGACAGGGCTACCTTCTGGACATACATATATACAAGCGGTTGCCTCCTTTCCTTTACAAAGCTGACCCCACAATATGTGACTACAGACCTCTAAGAGTTTTACCATAACATGATGGCGGGACGGGGCCCCGCCATACCCCGAATATACATCGTCTACAACCTCGGGAAAATCGTGCCAGAGATAAGCCTCCGAGCAAATGGAGCTTTTTCCCAAAACTGAGGCGAGATCCTAAGAGCAAGGATCACGAACTGCACCTAATACTGCGGGCATGAACGGCCCAGAAGTCGATAACAGTGCGAATATGGAGCAGAAATAAATCTGATATGATCATAAGCGTACAAAATAATGACAGGCAAGTATAAAAGTACATACGGATCCTGCCGTGTCATTACCACTTATGAACTTAATCGTACCTTATTATCTTTTCCCATTTTCAATAAAAGTTATAGTCACTTTCTTACGTACATACTGGGGAAAAATCGTCAAGTTCATTACCATATAACTTACTTATCTTTAGTAACATAATCCGCCCTTTATGGAGGGACGCGTATACTACCCGATGCGGGGCGCGATCAATCACACAAATATCAAAGCGAGCAGTGGAATCCCATCACCGCTGCGAGTCATAAGTGTAACATATAACCATGTGACGCGCGTGGCATCCCACCTCAATCGGCGTACATACACAATACATATATATATCTCCCGCCGTGGAATCCGCATCACTGCCGACTATAAGTGTAACATATAACCATGTGGACGCCGTGGCATCCCACCTCACCGGCTGCGTACATACACAATACATATATATATCTCCTGCAGTGGAATCCCATCACTGCCGACTATAAGTGTAACATATAACCATGTGACGCGCGTGGCATCTTACCTCACCGTCGCGTACATATACAACACATATATATATATATATATATATATATATATATATATATATATATATATATATATATATATATATATATATAATCGCATGCTAAATCGTATAAGCATGGACATAATGTGCCCTCATCGTGTGATTCGTAGGGAGCTAGCCATTGGAGTAATAATATAACATGCCCCTAATCCTCATTGGGTTGTGGGTACATGTGGGCACGGCATGGGCGGCCCGGTGTCCTACAGGCACCCTTCTAATCATACAACATAATAAAGCTGCGGAAGATAAATAACACTCTTTTTCTTTTTAAAACCAAGGCCAAGCCGATAAGGCCGCCATAACATAAAAATTACAGAAAGTGGTCTACTGTTAACAATGTAAAAATAACTCTAGTCAGTCCATTACGGATGAATCTGGACCTCTAAGATTTGAACAAATACTATGGCGGGACAAGGCCCATGCACCTCGAATATACATAGCCATGACAACTCCGGAACATTGGAGCCATCTCAAAATCTTTGAACCGGGATCCTAAGCCGCGGATCCACAGCGTAATACCTAAACTGCGGACATGAGCGGCCCGAAGAAATTCGATACAACAGTGCAGAATATGGTACGGAAAATAAGGTAAAGTAAACAAATCATAACTGTACAAAAGAATGGCGGGGGCAAGTATAAAAGGGTACATGCGGATCCTACCGTGTCATTACCATCTCGTGAATTTAATCGTACCTTATTATCTTTTCCCATTTTTCAATAAAAGTTATAGTCACGTTCTTACGTCGTGCTTAGGAAACAGTCAAGTTCATTACCGTATAACTTATTTACCTTACATAACATAATCCGACCGCTTTATGGAGGCGCTTATCTTGCCGACCCGATGCGGGGCGATAAAGTCACATAGTGCGCGATAAAGGTATCTTGCCGACCCAATCCGGGGCGGTAAGGTCACATAGTGCGCCCATAAGGTATCTTGCCCGCCCAATCATGGGGCGCGGTAAGGTCACATAGTGCGCCCGTAAAGGTATCTTGCCGGCCCGATCACGGGGCGCGGTAATGTCATATAGTCGCCCGTAAATGTATACTTCGGCCCGATCACGGGCGCGGTAATATCATATAGTGCGCCCATAAAGGTATCTTGCCGGCCCGATCACGGGGCGCGGTAATGTCATATAGTCCGCCCGTAAGGTATCTTGCCGGCCCGATCACGGGACGCGGTAATGTCATATAGTGCGCCCATAAAGGTATCTTGCCGGCCCGATCACGGGGCGGTAATGTCATATAGTCTGCCCATAAAGGTATACTGCCCGGCCCAATCCTGGGACGCGGTAATGTCATATAAAATCCGGGAATTTAACCCAACGTACTACGTGCCTCTACTCCTTTAAAATGATTCTCTTTCAAATAAAACTTCCAAGATACTAACTAAGTAGTATCAAGTCATATCTACTTTTCAAAACAAGTCACAATACCTTTTAGAAATACATTTATAGGCTTAAATCAAGTGACTTCTTTCTTTAAAACCTTAAGCAATTGGTACCTTTAAAACAATTTGCCCTTCTTTATTTCAAATCATTTCTTTGCTTACATTACTGAAGAAAACCATTCTTTTAATTTTCCATAAAGTTGTTATAACCAACTTCCCATAAAGTCGTTATAACTCTTTATGTCTTAGACAAATTCATTCCTTTTATGACCAAGAAACTTATACTTTCAATTCAAATCACATAGCTTTCAAAATACTTCAAGTCTCTTAACTTTTAAGAAAACAAGTTTCTTAACTTTAGAATGGTAAGAAATCAATACTTTCCAAATCAATTATTCTATACTTTTAAATCAATTCATTTCTTCTTTTAAGAATCAAGTCTCATAACTTGAAAAATAAAGTCCATAACCTTTTAAAAATTTGAGGTTCATAGTCTTAAAACTTCATACGTAAATTCTTATAAATTAAGTAACATATACTTTGGTGTGTTGTGAATAAGTTATACTTATTTATAACGATCTTAATCAAGTAGCCATGATCTAGAAAATGTAATACAATTTTGTCTTATCTTAGCTTCATGCGGATGGAGAATTCTACTCATTTTAACTTAATTGATTGGCATTACATTTTCCTTTATTAACGCTTATTGCGGTGGCTTGTTCGATTCTTATTCTCATTTGTGCAGTAACTTAGCCAAGTCAACTTGGCTCCAAATACCTCTAACGACTCTTACCAGCATCCCATAAGAATTGGTAATAACTTAGGATAACTTAGACATAACCTTTACGTAGAGTAAATCAACATACATACCTCTTAACTTCTAAGAGTAGAAGGAATCATGAAATAGTACTACATGTATATTCCATACATAGAATCATGTCAAAAGAAGGAAGAGGTTCACATACCTCGCGACGATTATTGACAAATAGCAAAATGCTTCAAAGTACTTCAACCTATAATGGCCATGTCGTCCATTAACCTTTATCTTGAGCGTAGAATATTCTAAGTGCAAAGTCACTAAATTCTACGGAAAATCGGACAACACTTCCTTTGTTTCTACATACTTTGCCACCTTTTTCAAGGCCGAATTCAATAACCAAACACGCCACATTTAAGGCCTAACAATTCAGCTAACCAAAGGGGATTACACGCCTTAACAGGACGTGTAAAATTCCGCCCCACAAATTACTACGAAACTAGTTCCATATTTAAAGCCATTCTTGGCTAAACATATACAACAACACAAAGTCCTTTTCCAATTCTTTTTCAATCCAACTTCTTAGGCCTAACATGTTATATAGTCATAAACAACTTAACAATTATAATTCCTTCTTTATATAACATGTGACGATTAAACTAATAATCCAATTGAGTTGAAATCTCAAGGCTAAACATACTAGTTTTTGGATTAGGGTTCCAATATCCATAACACTTATCAACTTCATAATATATATCTCATACATGCTAATATCCATAGCTACAACAATAAGTAATCTTAATTACTAAAACGACAAGAATTATACCTTTACAAGCCCTTAAAATTTCCAAGATTCAAAGTTGCTCCTTAGCAATTCTTAGCTCCTTTCCTTTATGCTCCAATCCGCTATTTGAAGCCTTTAGAAGCTCACAACCAACTTCTCTTCCATTTCCAAACAAAACCTATGAAAATGCCTTAGGTTTTCGCCTTGCGACTAACGTGAAAACGCCGTTTTTCCAAAATATTTCTATTGAAATATCCTTACAATACCCTTAGGGACCTTGGGTTAAAGTCTTGTGAATAAAGAACCACAAACTAATTTTTTTTGTGTGGAAATGCTCATGAACCCGAGAGCAACAATGAAGAACAAGGTGTTCTCTAATTTTTCTAAGTGTTGAAGACAAGTCTTGCACTAGTGTAGTGTATATAAAACACAATGGAGGGTCAAGATATCAACATATGTGTGGCTAGGATGAAGGGCATTAAATAATAATCCAAGTGGCAAGTTGACTTGGTCAATAATCTCAAGCTAGCAAGACTTGATCTTTTACATTGGTCAATGACCATTCTACCCTTGTCAATTTCGTCCAAGACCATGTGGGGGGGTGCCACGTGTCGCCCTCCCATTCATCCATAAAATTCTGTAACCCTCGTGGGTCCCACAAACGTAAAATTCCTCGGGTGGGCCCCACGGGACCAAATCCGTAAAAATAAATTTCCATAATGATAATAAGTTTCATACTCTTCAATTAATGCATTTTGAGAATCTAATTCTCACCAACGAACATTTTTCCTTTCCGACGTTCGGATGATTTTCCGTCGGAAAAACAATTCTTCCTTTCGTACCCGATTTCGAGTCTTGTGTTCTTACGTACATTCTCTTAAACATGTCACGGACTTACGGGGTGTAACATTCTTCCCTTAGAAAAATTCGTCCCGAATGTTCTTTAGTCGATCTAATTAGATGGCGACATAGTCTCATTTACTACACCGCCCATACAACATTTGCCACCCACGGCCACATAACAATACTTATACTATGATGTCAACCTTGGCACTCACGAAGCCAACTAGTCCATACTCATAATGACCTCAAAGTGCAGTCGTAATCATCTCTACTAGGTCTCTAGGGTGACATTGTATAAATCATGGCGAATCTCATATACCCGTTCAGCTACCACCCCAAACACTCACGGGTGCAGTTATCTCGAAAGGTTCTTATGGATTCAGGCTCTATTCCTTTACACTTGGTTGCCATTTTCCTTACTGGTCGCACTTTTTCCGTACTTCCAACTCATACTAGCATACATACATAACCCCCATACCGATTTTGGCCTCTAATCTTTGGAGTCACTCTATAAAAGAATATAAGGCCATTTAAGCTCACGACACAGTTCGGTGGAGCGCGTCCTGAACCCGTAAAACAATTAACTAGACTTGGGCACTTGCCTCGTGACCACGTCGCGGCGGAACTACTACCAACTGATCCTTCATTTGGGCTATGGGCGACCCGCGATAGGTCCTCACCCCGTCGCATCGCACTTTCTTACTCTTAGTCTGAATAAAATCTTATTGCCCGAGAAGGCCTTATATACCTAAGGTCTCGGCGGTTATCAATATCCTTAGGCTCGCAATTCCTATGCTCCAAGCCTACCTTATCGATCCCCATGGCGGTACAAAACTTCTCATAATACCATAATCGTGTAAATGCTTGATCACAACAACCATTACTTACTCTATACGGACCTCGTCCGTACAATTCTCTTAAGCCTACTACGCGGCTTAATCTATTAACATGACATCCCGTTAAGTTCCTTAACATGGCTTAAGGGTTCACTACCCTATCGACAAATTTCATTCTTTCGATTATCTCAAAATAAAACATAAGATCTTGGCGAGAATTCATTAATTGTTCCATACTGTTACACCCCGTATTTACAGGACATGTTTTAAGAACGTACGTAAGAATTCACAGTGTTAAGATTTGAGACATGTAAAAATTTATCGGAATTATGAAATTGTCGGAAAACGTATTATTGTGACGAATGAGAGGGCGACACGTGTCACCCCCCTTAATGATGCCTTGGACGAAATTTGCAAGGGAAAGAGGGTCATTGGACCTTTGTTAGCAAGACAAGTCTTGCAAGTAGTAGCTTGAGATTCTTGACTAAGTCAAAGGGGTCCACTAGTCTTGATATTTGATAAGACTTCATCCAAACCACCCATTTGTTTACATCTTGACCCTCCATTTCACTATATTATACTACTAGTAGCAAGACTAATGCCAACACTTAGAAAATTTTCAAGAGAAATTGAAGAACACAAGAGCATTGCTCTCGGGTTTGCCCTACCACAACAAAAAATTTTTGTTTGTTATCCATTTAGCTCACACTTTAAACCAAGATTCATGAGGGTATTGTAAGCATATCGCAATAGAAAAATCTCGGAAAAGATAGTTTCGGGATAGTCATGAAAGTGAAAACATAGTTGCTTTCTAGGTTTTGGATTGGAAGTTTGAAGGAAAGTTGTTGGTATTGTTCTAAGGGTCTCAAGTAGCGGATTGAAGTGTCTTGAAGAGGCTCTAAGTTTCTAAGGGCGACTTGGTTGGAGTTGGATTAAGATTCGTTAAGGTATAATCTTGTCCCTTAAAAGTGTTACAAGATTATTTATATTGTTGTTAGCTTTACATGTTGCTAGCATGAAGTATATGTGTTGAAGTTTATAAGTATTATGGATTGCTTGTAGCCTTAAAATCCGAAATGCAACGTAAGCCTTGTGAAGTTGGATTACAATTTGGTCGTTTACTAGAATCGTCGCATGTTACTTAGTTGGAGATTATAGTAGTATAATCGATTGCGACTTGATATCATGTTATGCTAACAATTTGGATTGAAATGGAAATTGGATAAGAATTGGTATTGTTGTACTCAATATGGCCGAAATTGGACTAGTAGTTTTATTAGTTTGATATCTATTGTGGGGCAGAATTTTACACGTCTAGTAGGCGTGTAATCCCCTATTGTTGATTGCATTGATTGGGCCTTAAATGTGGCGTGTTTGGTTATTGTATTCGGCCTTGAAAAAGGTGGCAAAGTAAGTAGAAACAAAGGAAGTACTGTCCGATTTTCCGTAGGATTTAGTGACTTAGCACTTAGAATATTCTACGTTTGAAGTGAGAGGTTAATGGGCGTATTGTGACCATTATATGTTGAAGTACTAAGTATAGCGTATCCTACTTGAAGGATGGAATAACTATCAAGGTTGAAGTACTTTGGAGCATTTTGCTACTTATCGATAATCATCGCGAGGTATGTGAACCTCTTCCTTCCTTTGGCATGATTCTATGTATGGAATATACCTGTGGTATCATTTCATGTTTCCTTCTACTCTTAGAAGTTAAGAGGTAGTTGTGTGATTTACTCTATGTAGAACTTTTCCTATCTTTTGAGCATGACTAGTTGCACGTATGTAGTACGGTGAGCGTCTGACACCTTGATATCCTTTACTAGTTTTATGAATAGCCAAGTCGGGTGAGTTAGGAGATTAACTCACTTCTTTGAAAGTATTAAGGATGTCTAATGTTTTATTAAAGTTAAGGGACTTGAAGAGTTTTGAAGTATGTGATACTTGTTCCGTTTTAAACGTATAAGTCCCTTGGATAGGAAATTGTATTTGGCTATGGTATAAAGTGAATATAACGACTTTATGGGGAGTTAGCTATATTTGCTTTATGGAAAGATAAATGACTTGATTTTTTTTAATGAAAAGGCAACTTGATTTTAAGGCATCAATTGCCTAAGGTTTTATAATAAAAGGAGTCACTTGATTTCTAAAGGTTAAGAGACTAATTGTACTTTGAAAGTTAAGAGAATTGATTTGAAAATATATAATACTTGGTTTTAATAAAAAGTATAAGTCTCTTGGTTATAAAAGGAATGAGTTTTGTCTAAAACCATAAAGGGTTATAACGACTTTATGGGAAGTTGGTTATAACGGCTTTATGGAAGGTTAAGAGAATGGTTTTGTCTAATAAGGTAAACAAAGAAATAACTTGTATTAAGGAAGGGCAATTTGATTTAAAGGTATCACTTGCTTAAAGCTTTAAAGTAAGGTCACTTGATTTAGAAGTAGAAATGTATTTCTAAAGTATCATGACTTATGTGAAATGTACCTGGCTTTGGATACTACGGTGTTAGTATCTTGGGGTTTTATATGAAAAAGGGATCTTTTGAAAATAATGAAAGCGTAGTACTTGGGGTTAAATTCGGATTTTGATGTGTAAAACGAAAGTGTCATGAGTTTATAAAAATGGAAGTCTAAAGGTTTAATGAACTTGCCTGTATTTGCTTGTGATAGCTTTAAGTGCAAGTATTATATGTTACGTTGTCGTGACTCTCGGTTGGAGAATTATTTGTCTTGTTATAAGTTTACTTGGGCGTCTGGATAGTGATGTGGGATTCCCGGGTATGCTTCCATCATGATTGATCCTTGGACATGCTTATACGATGTGGGATTAGGGGCATGTGACCAGGATGTGGGTTAGATGCGGACATTTTATTGGGCGTCCGAAGCGGTGGCGGGGATTCCACGGGTATGCTTCCATTGTGATTGATCTTGGCCATGCTTATACGATGAGGGATGCCGGGGCATGCATCCAGGATGCGGGTTAGATGCCCGCGCGTTTTATTACTCCATGGCCGTATGCTTATACGATGTGGGATTAGGGCATGCGACCGTGTTATATTTTACTCCATGGGCTAGCTCCGCGAAGACATGTACCGCGATGAGGATTAGGGGCATGTTATATTATTACTCCATGGGCTAGCTCCCGAAGACTGCACCTACGATGAGGATGCAGGGCACGTTATGGCCATGCTTATACGATGAGGGATTCCGGGGCATGCGGCCGCGTTATATATATATATATATATATATATATATATATATATATATATATATATATATATATATATATATATATATGTTGTATATGTATGTAAACGGTGAGGTGGGATGCCGCAGGCGCGTCATGTAGTTATATTTTTACACTTATAGTTGTCGGCGGTGATGTAGGATTCCAGGCGGGAGATATATATATGTTGTATATGTATGCAAGCGGTGAGGTGGGATGCCACGGGCGCGTCACATGGTTATATTTTTACACTTATAGTTGTCGGCAGTGATGTTGTCCCGACCCGACCTCGGACCTGTGACTGGTGCCTTACCCCGGGCACCCTTGTGATACAACATCAGAGAAAATCAGCGGAAATAAACTCACAAACAAGAACCATAAGATAAAATAGGCTAACCCAAGAATGACTACCTTTCCGTAACACAAATAAAGCAGGCGACGATTACATCCTTAACAACCCAATTTATAACCGGACTACAGGCCTCTAAGAGTTTGTAACAACCATGACGGGACAGGGCCCCGTCGTACCCCTGAATGTACACAAAACTTGCAACATCAGGGAGAACCGTACCAAAAGTCAAGTCAAGCCTCTGGAGAAATGGAGCTTCTGACACCTGAGCAAAGATCCTAAGAATGAGGATCCACCACCTGCTTACCCTTACCTGCGGCATGAACGCAGCCAGGAAGGGTCGATTACCTGACGTACCAGTATGTAAGCCCGGAAAATGCGTAGTAATATCATAAGTCAAAATAAGCGGAAGTCATAGATAAAAATCAATTTCCTTGCACTGTGCCTTACTAACAATGAGAGTAACAAGTATAAATCTTATAGCATAAAAATAGGAGGCTCATGATCAAAACAGGGTACCTCGCCCGTAGTATCATTAAGTAATCATACTCATGGGACTATTTCACCGCATGGGTCTGTGGACCCGCATGAGGTCATCCGCCTCGTCATGGGACTATTTCACCCGCATGGGACTATTTCACCCGCATGGATCCTGTGGACCCGCATGAGTACCATCGCCGTACTCGCATGGGACTATTTCACCCGCATGGATCCTGTGGTCCGGATCCGCATGAGTGCAAGCGCCTCACTCGCATCATGGGTATCAAATCCATGGCATAAATAATAACCCGGGGTTTACCCCGTAATAATATAAATATATAACATAGCTCATCCGGCTATCATACATAACATAAGCACTACCGTCCTATCATATCATACATAAGCACTACCGGCCTATCATATCATACATAAGCACTACCGGCCTATCATATCACAACATAAGCACTACCGGCCTATCATAACATAAGCACTACCGGCTTATCATAACATAAGCAAGTTAAGAAATCCCCTAACTTCTTATTAACATTATTAATATATCCTCTCATTTTAGTATCCTAAGGCACTAACATGTATTTTAATAGAAAATCCGGGAATTCAACCCAAGTACCATGTACTTCTAACTTTTTAAGAAATAACTCTTTTTTTATACAAAAATTCCAAGATACTAATCACCATAGTATCAAGTTACGATTTCTTTCAAGACAAGTCACATTTCCTTTTAGAAATATAATAGGCTTCTAAATCAAGTGACTTCATTTCCTTTAAAACCTTAGGCAACCAATGCCTAAAAATCAATTCACCTTTCTTAGTTTCAAATCCTTTACCCGTACTTGTTTTAATTAGAGTAAACCTTTCTTTGTGAACCTTTCAAGAAAGCTAATATAACCAACTTCCCATAAAGTCATTATATTAGCGTTATCCCTTTGTCAAATACATTTTCCTTAAACCCGAGGACTTATACTTTTTGAAATGAAACAAGTATCATATACTTTTAGAACAAGTGAAAGATATCAAATCTTGTACGTCTACCGTACTACATAGGTACAACTACTCATGCTCAAGAGATAGGAAGGTTCCACATGCCTCTTTGGTCAATCCACTTGCTAAGTTCAACTACCGCAAGTAATATTTCAACCTATAATAATCATGATACGTTTATTAACCTCTAACTTCAATGTAGAATAATCCAAGTTCAAAGTCACTAAATTCTATGGAAAATTGGGCAGCATTTCCTTTGTTTCTACATACTTGTCACCTTTCTCAAGGCCGAATTTATCATCCAAACGCCACATTTAAGGCTCAACAATCCAACATTTCAAAGGGGATTACACACCTAAACTTGGGTGTGTAAAATTCTGCCCCATAAGGTACAACAATTCACTTAACAATTCTAAGGTAGTTTTTAGGCTACAACATGCTCATAATATCTTCTTAACCAATTCTTTCATATCCAAACCACATTTCTTGCATGCAATGACTCTAAGAGCATTATTTACTACCACAAGTTCTTTCTTCTTAATATGCAACACTAAACTAATTCTAAAGGAAGAATCATTACCTTAGACCTTTAGCCAAATTTTTCCAACAACTTGCTAGCCGTTTTCAAGAACACCACCACAACAACCTTCACAGCTAGCCACAAGCTTCCTTCTTGCCTTTATTTTTCAGATTTTCCTAAGGCTAGAATATCTCTTGGGATTTTAGAGATGGAGGAGCTTTAACTTTTATTAGAGATGGAGGAGGTTTTGTCTAATAGATATATTAAATATGACCAAGTCTTCAAGACTTGGTCAATATCATGCAGGCAAAATCATATGGGGGGGACACTAGTCACCCTCCCAAGGTCTTTTAAAAAGAAAAATCTGATTTTTCCTAAATTTATCCGCGAGAATCCGCCTGGCGCGCGGCCAGCCGGCGCGTGGCTGAAATCTCTGCGGACTCTCGGAACTTCCGGCGCGGCCACGCTATCTGGCGCGCGGCTACGCTTCATGACCCCTCAGTACTTCCGGCGTCGCAGCCCTGCATCCGGCGCCGCGGCCCTGTTGCATTTGCCTGAAACGCATTTCTGTCCGTCTGCGCACTGAACTTGTAACTCCCATAACTTTCTACTCCGACGTCCTATCGACGAACGGTTGGTTGCGTTGGAATCTAGACTCAACGAACTACGCCCTGGGCCTTTGGAACACTTAGTAACTCTCAATGTACCGGGTCATAACCCGCGTCCAAGTTGACTAAAAACCCGTCCGGAACCATCCGTCAACCTATCCTTTAAAAATTTTAAGTCTTACATGCTTTCGTACGCTCTCATACGTAGGGTCAGAACTACGGGGTATAATAAATATGGGATTCCACTGGCAGGAGATATATATATGTGTTGTATATGTGTACGCCGACAGTGAGGTGGGATGCCACGGGCGCGTCACATGGTTATATTTTACGCTTATAGCTGTCGGTAGTGATGGGGGATTCCACGGACACGCTTTGATATTGTGTGACTTGATCGCATCCCAGATTGGGCCGGGTAGTATATGCGTCCCTCCATGAAGGGCCGAATTGTGTTATCAAAGGTAAGTAAGTTAGATGAAAATGAACTTAATGACTTCTCCTAAGTATGTACGTAAGATATGGCTATAACTTTTATTGAAAATGGGAAAAGATAATAAGGTACGATTAAGTTCATAAGTGGTAATGACACGGCAGGATCTGGTATGTACTCTGTATATTTGTCCCTGTCATTCTTTTGTCTGATTATGATCATTTCTTATGCGTTATTTACATTCCATATTAAATTTTTGTTATGCGACCCCTTGAAGCTGCGTTAAATGCCGCGAGTTTTAGGTACCCAGGTTGGTGATCCTTGCTCTTAGGATCTCGGTTCAGTTTTTGGGAAAAAGCTCCATTTGCTCTGAAGGCTTATCTCTTGGTACGGTTTTCCCTGAGGTTGTAGATTCATGTATATTCAGGGGTATGGTGGGGCCTGTCACCCTGATTGTTATGTTAAAACTCTTATAGGTCTGTAGTCACATTTTGTGGGTCAGATTGTAAAGGAAAGGAGACAACTGCTTTGGTTGTATATTATATGTCCAGGAAGGTAGCCCTATCGGCTAACCTGTTCTTTTACTACATTGTTTTATTTTATAGTTTCATGTATGTTCTGATTATCTACGATGTATACTGTAAGGGTGCGGGTAGGGCACGATCGCGTCTTGAGGGTCGGGTCGTGACACATACCTTCCCGGTATCAAGTTAGTCTTTACCAACTCCTGGTAATGTAAAATCATTCTAGGCAACACGTCGACCTCATTACATAACTCCGTATAGATGTATGTCACAATACCAACTATACTATAATCATTACCAACTGGATACGCAATCCACATAGTCCTTCGGGTCATTTGCCTTTCTCGTGGCTGCGATCAACATAACTTCGTTAGGGAGAGCGACCACTAACAACAGCACTCTATCGCACGATCTCGAGTGAGAAGAATGGAAACCAATCCTAAATGTCCTTAAGAATACTGATTATATATGTGGTTCACTAAACACCGATAATCAAGACTCTACTAGACACGGTATGTAGACACTTTCCGAGGACTAACTACTCTGATACCACTTTTGTCACGACCCGACCCCGGGCCGCGACTGGTGTCCTACCTGGGCACCCTTCTAATCATACAACATAATAAACTGCGTAAGATAAATAACACTCTTTTTTTTTAAAACCAAGGCCAAGCCGATAAGGCTGCCATAACATAAAAATTACCCGAAAGGGTCTACACTGTTTAACAATGTAAAAATAACTCTAGCTGATCCGGCCCGGATGAATCAGGACTCTAAGATTTGAACAAATACTATGGCGGGACAAAGCCCGTAGTACCCACGAATATACATAGCCATGACAACTCGGAACATTGGAGTCATCTCGAAATCTTGAACCAGGATCCTAAGCGCGGATCCACAGCGTGTACCTAAACTGCGGACATGAGCGCAGCCCGAAAGAAGTCGATCACAACAGTGCAGAATATGGAGCGGAAAATAAGGTACGATGAACAAATCATAATCGTACAAAAGAATGGCAGGAAAGTATAAAAATGGTACATACAGATCCTACCGTGTCATTTGTTACACCCGTAAGTCAGGACATGTAAAAGAGAATGTACGAAGGAAACAAGACTAGGAATTGGAGTGCGAAAGGAAGAATTGTTTTTCGACGGAAAATCTTAGAAACGCAGGAAAGGAAAAATGTTCGTTGTTGAGAATTGGATTCTCAAAAGGCATTATTTGAAGAGTATGGAACTCTTAACCTTATGGAAATTTATTTTACTGGATTTGGTCACGTGGGGCCCATGAGAAATTTTACATTTTTGTAGGGCCATGAGGGTTACGGAATTTTATGGACGAATGAGAGGGCGACACGTGGAACCCCCTCATGTGGTCTTGGACGAAAATGCAAGGGGTATAATGGTCATTTGACCTATGTAGATGATAAGTCTTGCAAGCTTGACATATTTGACCAAGTCAACTTGTCCACATGGGCTCAATCCTTGTGATATTCATCCTAGCCTCACATTTGTTGATATCTAGACCCTCCAATGTGTTATATGTATCATACTAGTGCAAGACTAGCTCACTTTACACTTAGAAAATTTTAGAGAACCATTGTTCTTGCTTAAGAACTCTCGGGTTTGGCTAAGCTCTCACATGAAAAATTTGTAGTTTTGATCCATTAGCCAAAAGACTTTAACTTGATGTCCCTTAGGGTATTGTAAGGATATCTCGATAGAAAGATTTGGAAAAAGCGATTTTCACGTTAGTCGCAAGGCGAAACTAAGAGAGTTCTTGACTTTGAAGTTGGAACTTGAAGATGGGTTCTTCATAGGCCTCTAAGGAGTGCTTGGAGCGGATTGGAACCTAAGGAAAGGAGCTAAGAATTGCTAAGGCGCGACTTTGGAATCTTGGAAATTTTAAGGGCTTATAAAGGTATATTTTGTCGTTTTAGTAGTTAAGACTTACTTATTGTTGTAGCTATGGATTTTAGCAAGCATGTGTTATATAGTATGAAGTTTGATATGTTTATGGGCTATTGGAACCCTAATCCGGAAACTAGCATGTTAGCCTTAAGACTACAATTCAAGTTGATTATTCGTTTAAGTCGTGTATGTTGTATAAAGAAGGAAATTGTAGTTGTTGAAGTTGTTTAGACTATCTAACATGTTAGACCTAAGAACTTGGAATTGTAAAAAGAATTGGAAAGGACTTGTGTTGAGTCATTGTTGGCGAGAATGACTAGTAAGTATTGAACTACGCCATTATGAATTGTGGGGCGGAATTTTACACGTATTGTAAGGCGTGTAATCCCATTTGTTTGGTTGTTGTTTGGAGCCTTAAATGTGGCTTGTTGGTTATTGTATTCGGCCTTGAAAAAGGTGGCAAAGTGAGTAGAAACAAAGGAAGTCTTTGCCCGATTTTCAGTAGAATTTGTTATACCGTATTTCGGAGTATGCGTGGGGAATACGTCTGGATTGGCCTTAAAGTTAGCCTTGGACGTTTTTATTTGTGCACAACTCACTAAAAGAATCGTTTTCAGCGAAACGTTTCCACGACTTTCGTAGGGAAAATTCGACTATGTCATTTAGTATTTTTGCGGATTTTTCAGAGGCGAAACATTTTGGACCAACGGGAGGCGACACTTGGCACCCTCCAATTGGTGGACTTGAATCGTCCATTTGGACGAATTGGAGAACCATGGCACGTTTTTTGTGCCTTGTGCACAAGTCAAGGAGTTGGTAGGATATTTGTGTGGAGTAAATCTTCACCCTACACTTGCCTTGCACTTGTCTTAATCTTGGCGTTGGTTGGCCACTTCTTGACCTATAAATACCCCCCTTTAGATGAAGAGTTCTTCATCCACAAATCTTTCCAAGTCTTGAAAATCCTCTCCTCTCCCTTGAGCCTTGTTCGTCCAAACACTCCCCCTCTCCCCTTTGAGTGAGTTTGGCCGAGGGCCTACCCCCCTAGCCTAGCCGAAATCTACCCCCCTCCCGTGGTAGAAAAGTTGTCTTCTAGTATTGTTATAATGCCCAAAATACCCTAGCCCAAATCCCTTAGTCCTTTGTAGAAGTTGTGAAGAACTTCTAAGGTTTCTTGGAGCTAACGGAGCGTACAACTTAGGAGCTAAACCTTGCTCAGGCGCGACTTTATCTAGGATATTATTGGGCTTACCGAGGTAACTAATCCTAACCCTCTTTTGAATTAGAGAATACTTACTGTAGTAGTATAAGAATAAGTATAAATACTTAGAAGGATATTACAGAATAGAATTGAACTGTTATCACAGTAGAAGGATTTAAAAGAAGAATAATTAAACTATGCTTATATAGGAATATTTTCACAATAGACTTATATAGCTCACCGGGTAGGGAAGTGCTGCCCGACTTTCCGTAGAATTGTGAACCCTCTGTTTAGAATGACCTTCAGAGTAGTCTTTGATAGATGTACGTGACTATTATAGGTGACTCTCTGCATGACATATTGACTTGGCGGTGGTTTTATTTGAGAAGGTATGTGATTCTTCCTAAAGCATGATATTTTACAATATATATATAGTACGGTAGGCGTACATGTGTTAAGCGAATAATAACTACGGCAATGTCTTTGACTTAAGCACGAATAATACTTACGGCAATGCCTCGGCTTAAGCACGAATAATACTTACAGCGATGCCTCACGGCTTAAGCACGAATAACAAAGAAGCGAAAGCATTTCAAAGAATCTTGAATCATCTTTTAACGGAAGATAAATATTTGGTTTTAAAACAAAGCTTAAGAGTTATACTAGCTTTATGGGAAGTTAGGTATAACTTAAGAAAGATAAAAGGAATTGTTTACTTGTTTGTTTATAAAAGCCTTGTATTGATTTACGTTAAGTGTAGTAAGATTTGTGTGATAAGTAGACATATTATGATGCTACAGGTTAGTGTCTTGAAATCTTTGTGTAAGGGTCATTCTTCTTTGTGCTTACGTTGCTAACAGGTAAGTCCGTTGTCTTGTTATTGTATCACCTACCCCTTGTTTGTTATCTGAGGGCTTGCCCACAGATCGGTCTATACGACTATCGCGGTCTGTGAGACTATGCGGAGCAGCGGTATGCTCGAGATTGATCATTAGGGTGTTTAGCTGATGCGGGGATTCCTATGCGATCTGTTGAGACTATGCGGTCTTTTGAGGCTATGCGAGTGCGGGAGCCTAGGCGGATCTTAGGGGTTGGCTGCCCCGATGCGAGGAATACCTCGTGCGGGTGCATGTGTGACTATGCGGTGCGGAAGTCGAGGACTAGGCACGAGAATGATACTATGGGCGATTGGCCTTGCTTGATCATTCGCGGCCTAGAATAGACACATTCTGATTTTCCTATTCTGTTGTTATTTGTGATGTGGCACTATGTGCAATTGAGCGGATTGTATTTGTGAAAAGGTTTTAAATACTTTGATTTCATTTGATTCTTTATAGTTTCACATACTTGGTACTGTTATGCGACCTCCTTGAAGTGCGTTCATGCCGCAGTAAGGGCAGCAGTGCTAGATCCACATCCTTAGGATCTTTGCGTTGGTGTCGGAGCTCCATCTTCTCGGAGGCTCTACTTTTGGGTATGATCTCCATGTATTGTAGATAGTTTTGTATGGTCGGTATGGCGAGTCTGTCCGCCATAGTTGTTTACTTCCTTAGAGGTGCAGTACTATTGTACAGTTGGGATGTAACTGCAAAACTTGAGTTATTTATATTATGCCGTAAGGCAAGCTTTTCATCAGATAAACTGTTTCTGTTTTTACTATGTTTCCTGTCTTGTTTTATATTTCCGCTGGTTACTCTGATGTATGACTACTTGGGTGCCGATAAGCACGATCCGAACCAGGCGGTCGTGACAGAATTAGAGGCTGTATACTTAGTATTATTCTACGTTGAGACTAGAAGTTGATAGTCTTGTTGTGACCATTATAGGTTGACACTTCTACGTACGGCGTATTCGGCTTAGCTTGTGGATATTAGCCGAAAAGGTATGTGAACTATCTCCTCTTCTAGCATGATTCCTTAAGATAAAGAAAGTAGGTTCTACTCCTTAAATGATCCATTCCTTGGTTGTATTTGGATTGCCTAAAATAGAATTTGTTCTATGTACTTCCTTGATTGTACTTTTGATGTTTAGATTGTAAGTTGTAGAATCCATTTTCTTGATGAAGTTTGGATTCTTAAAAGTGATTAAAGTACATGTAGTCTTAAAAAGGAAGTGGTTTCCAAATCTTTTGGCTAGTGCCTTAGTTCTAAAACCTAAAGGTCATTATAATGACTTTAGGGGAGTCAAAGGTGTCATTTACTTATTTGATTTAAAAGAGGAGAAATGACATGATTTAAGAGAAGTAACTTGTGTGTTAAGGGTGAAGTTACTTGAGGTTTAAAAAGTAGAAGAAAACTTGTTTTCTAACTATTAAGAGACTTGAAGTATTTTGAAAGTTAAGAACTTGATTTAATAAGTATGTGATACTTAGCTTTAAGCAGAAGTCTCTGGGTGATAAAAGGAATGGATAAATGCAAAACCATAAAGGGTTATAACGGCTTTATGGGAAGTTGGTTATAACGGCTTTATGGAAGGTTAGAAAGTTGTCTATTTTGATTAATCGGCATAAGTTGCCTAGATTGTGAAAATTTGGAGTTACTTGATTTCAAGCTTTGAAATGAGTTTTCTAAAGTGTAGTAACTTACTTTGAAAATAGACACGCCTTGATACTACGGGTGTTAGTATCTTGGGGCTTTACATAGAAAGAGTCTTTTATAAAAGAGATATGCGTGACGTAGTACTTTGGCTTGATAAATTGAGAATTTGTCTAAGTGTGCCTTGATAAGTACTTTGACTTGTTAAAAGAGAATTATTCTATGTATGCCTTGATTAGTACTGGCTTGATAAATTGAAAATTTGTCTAAGTGTGCCTTGATAAGTACTTTGACTTGTTAAAGAATTATTCTATGTATGCCTTGATTAGTACTTTGGCTTGATAAATTGAGAATTTGTCTAAGTGTGCCTTGATAAGTACTTTGACTTGTTAAAAGAGAATTTTTCTATGTATGCCTTGAATAAGTACTTTGGCTTGATTAATTGAGAATTAGTCTAAGTGTGCCTTGATAAGTACTTTGGCTTGATTGATTGTGAATCATTCTAAATTGTGCCTTGGTAAGGACTTTGGCTTCTTAATTGAGGATTTGCCTATGTGTCTTTGGAAATAGCGGTTGTGTGCTATTGGAATATCGATCGTTTCGGTCATTCCGGGTTTGTGGCATTTGCAGATTAGTGGAATTGCTACCCACGATGCGAGGAATACCTCGTGCGTCCGTAAGACTTATGCGGGTGAAATAGTCCCACGCGGACGGATCCACCTATCGAGGAATACCTCGTGCGAGTCCGTCTGCGGGCTTACGCGGGTGAAATAGTCCCGTGCGAGAATACCTCACGCGGTCCATGCGGCTACGCGGGTGAAATAGTCCCGTGAGTAGGATGGTTAAATGATACCGCGCGGATGGTCTGTTTTGATCATGAGCTTCCTATTTTATATTGTAAGGATACTCTTTGCTTACTCTCATTGTTAGTAAGGCACAATGTGTTGTAATTTGATTATCATATATGTCCCTGATTTGATTGTGTTACCTATGGTCATGCTTTTACGATGTGGGATTCCGGGGCATGAGACCACGAGGCATTTAGGACACAGGGGGGGACTGGGTGTTCATGTATCCTTATTGGTGTTATTACATCATGGACTGCCGGCAGTGAGGAAGGATTCCACGGGCATGATTGATATTATGGGCGTGAGACCCATAGTTATATTTGAGTAATGACTTTGAGGGCCTGCGTCCCTGACTTGATATGACTGCTTATGTGTTATGTACTGTAGGTTGGCTATCATACATGTCTCCTGTTTTGTTTAGACTGTTATGATTTTATTACAGTACTTACTGTTCACATACTTGGTACATTCTTCGTATTGACCTCGCCCGAGGCTGCGTTCATGCCGCGAGTTTAGGTCTGTTGTTTGGTGATCGGCAGTGTAGGACCACGCCGAGTTTTGGATAGCTCCTCGCATTGCAGATTTTATCATTTTGGTATAGTTCTTGATGCAGAGCTTTGTACGATTATGGAGATGCAGTGGGGCCTTGTCCGTCATATTTCATAAAACTCTTAGAAGTGCATTTTCGTATGTGGGATTGGACTCATGTACAGTGTAGTGTCTTTCATTATGTATATTATATGGCAGCCTTGACGGCTTTGCCCTTGCATGTACGTTGGTTTTAAAAAAAAAAAGAGTGTTGTAAATTCCGCAGTTTACTTATGTTGTTAAGGTAGAAGGGTGCGGGTAGGGCACGATCCTGGCCCGAGGTTGGGGTGTGGCAGTGGTATCGAGCGATCGATCCTCGGAATATCTCTGACCGTGTCTATTAGAGTCTTGATTATCGGTGTGTTGCGCGCCACACCCATAAGCAGGAGGCTACAGGACATTTAGAGTTGGTTTCTATTCTTCTCACTCTAGATCGTGCCACAGAGTTGTGTTAGTAAGATAATTCCTCTCGGCGTATTGTTGTGTTCTGATTATGCCTCGAGGAGGCGGCCTTGAGGAGGGCAAAGGAGTAGCGAGAGCTACTAGTCGGACTCGAGAGTTGATAGAGCGTATGCCCGAGTATCTGGATGTTGTCGCATGATCGGCGAGTTCCCTGCGCGAGTTTTGAGACCCCATCACGAGCCTCCATTTCTCGGTTAGGAGAAGACTATAGGGTCGCGAGGAAGCGATTATGTTATTGACCAAGATAGCGATGCTCTGATTTCACCAGGAGGTTATCGGCGATCTGAGCAGTGTACAGAGGGTAGAGGCAGCGGAGATCTGCGTAAGAGGCTAGACCGGTTGGTTATCCGGTGAGTTCTTGGGCCAGCGGCCTCGGCCGAGTGAGATATTCATCGACCTACCCGGTACATACCCCGCGATCCATAGGTGGGAGGTTTGACCCTGAGTATTTAGGAGCGGTCCAAGCTCGGTAGGTAGAGTTACCGAGGAGCACGGGATTTTCTGGTCGGGCCACATATTCTCCGATGTATCATATGTAGTAAGCGTCATTCGGGAAATGCCGTTATAACCGCAGATGGTTGTTATTATTGTGGCGTCCGGGCCAAGAAGTGGGAATGTCCGGTTAGAAAAGCGCGTAAGGTGGCTCCGGCTATGAGGCGATGGTTGATTCCTTTCCTCGCGGTATCGTTCCCGAGCGAGGTGTTCGGATGTTAGCCACCGTGGTGGAGGTCAGTGGGTTTATGGTTACGGCGGTCCTTGAACGCGAGAGATAGCGTGACTCTTGGGCGAGGATCGGGAGCGACATCGCGCGGATTCTGGTATATGTCGATTCTTTTGAATCATACGTGCATTGATAGATTCAGATTTTACCCTAGCGTATATGTTTTCCCTTTATTGCTAGAGTTGTAAAGTGATAGTACCCCAGAGGTAGAGATACTTTGGCCTATGTGGCGAACCTCTAGTGAATGGGAGGGTAGGGTGAGAAGTACCTCGAGATAAGAGAAAGATTTATTTCAGACTAAGAATGAGAAGTTAAGTATGACGATGAGTCGGGTTCTGGACTCATTTCGGTCGGCCGTAGTTTGGAATGGGGTGATGTCGGTTGGTAGTGGTCATTATGTGATAGGGTTACGAGGGTGCTAGGCCCAAGTCTAGTTGATCGTTGTACGAGTTTGTGGACGCGTTCCACCGGAACTAGGTCGTAAGGACCGAGAAGAGCCTTATCGGGAATGTAAGTAACTATATGGCCAAGTTTGGATAGTAACTCCAAGGATTGGGGAGCAAGCAGAATTTGAGATTTTGTCGTGTACTAGATGAGTTTGATAGTGCGAGAAAGTATGACAAGGAAAGAAAGGAACCTCTAGGATCCGTGTTTAAGGAGGCGTAACGCCGAGTTTTGTGAGAAGGGACCACGGACGAAAGGTCCATTGTTATGTCTACGTATGATGTGGTGGCCATGTGTGGCATCGTTGGTCTTGTGCAGTTTTGATTGATAGGCATAGTATAGAGTTTATGCCGGAGTTTGTATAGCTTGACAACCGACTAAGAACATTCGGGGACGAATGTTTCTAAGGAAGAATGTTACACCAGTAAGTCGGGACATGTAAAAGAGAATGTCACGAAAGGAAACAAGACTAGGAATTGGAGTGCGAAAGGAAGAATTGTTTTTCCGGAAAATCTTCCGAACGCCGGAAAGGAAAAATGTTCGTTGTTGAGAATTGGATTCTCAAAAGGCATTATTTGAAGAGTATGGAACTCTTAACCTTACGGAAATTTATTTTTACGGATTTGGTCACGTGGGGCCCACCCGAGGAATTTTTATATTTTTGTGGGGCCCACGAGGGTTACGGAATTTTATGGACGAATGAGAGGGCGACACGTGGCACCCCCTCATGTGGTCTTGGATGAAAATACAAGGGGTAGAATGGTCATTTGACCTATGTAGATGATAAGTCTTGCAAGCATGACATATTTGACCAAGTCAACTTGTCCACATGGGCTCAATCCTTGTGATATTCATCCTAGCCTCACATTTGTTGATATCTAGACCCTCCAATGTGTTATATGTATCATACTAGTGCAAGACTAGCTCACTTTACACTTAGAAAATTTTAGAGAACCATTGTTCTTGCTTAAGAACTCTCGGGTTTGGCTAAGCTCTCACATGAAAAATTTGTAGTTTTGATCCATTAGCCACAAGACTTTAATCCAATGTCCCTTAGGGTATTTTAAGGATATCTCAATAGAAAGATTTGGAAAAGCATTTTCACGTTAGTATGGCGGAAACTAAGAGAGTTCTTCAACTTTGAAGTTGGAACTTTAAGATGGGTTCTTCATAGGCCTCAAGGAGTGCTTGGGCGGATTGGAACCTAAGGAAAGGAGCTAAGAATTGCTAAGGCGCGACTTTGGAATCTTGGAAATTTTAAGGGCTTATAAAGGTATATTTTGTCGTTTTAGTAGTTAAGACTTACTTATTGTTGTATCTATGGATTTTAGCAAACATGTGTTATATAGTATGAAGGTTGATATGTTTATGGGCTATTGGAACCCTAATCCGGAAACTAGCATGTTAGCCTTAAGACTACAATTCAAGTTGATTATTCGTTTAAGTCGTCGCATGTTGTATAAAGAAGGAAATTGTAGTTGTTGAAGTTGTTTAGACTATCTAACATGTTAGACCTTAGAACTTGGAATTGTAAAAAAGAATTGGAAAGGACTTGTGTTGAGTCATTGTTGGCCGAGAATGACTAGTAAGTATTGAACTACTTCGTATGAATTGTGGGGCGGAATTTTACACGTATTGTAAGGCGTGTAATCCCCTTTGTTTGGTTGTTGTTTGGAGCCTTAAATGTGGCTTGTTGGTTATTGTATTCGGCCTTGAAAAAGGTGGCAAAGTGAGTAGAAACAAAGGAAGTGCTGCCCGATTTTCCGTAGAATTAGAGGCCGTATACTTAGTATTATTCTACGTTGAGACTAGAAGTTGATAGTCTTGTTGTGACCATTATAGGTTGACACTTCTACGTACGGCGTATTCGGCTTAGCTTGTGGATATTAGCCGAAAAGGTATGTGAACTATCTCCTCTTCTAGCATGATTCCTTAAGATAATGAAAGTAGGTTCTACTCCTTAAATGATCCATTCCTTGGTTGTATTTGGATTGCCTAAAATAGAATTTGTTCTATGTACTTCCTTGATTGTACTTTGATGTTTAGATTGTAAGTTGTAGAATCCATTTTCTTGATGAAGTTTGGATTCTTAAAAGTGATTAAAGTACATGTAGTCTTAAAAAGGAAGTGGTTTCCAAATCTTTTGGCTAGTGCCTTAGTTCTAAAACCTAAAGGTCATTATAATGACTTTAGGGGAGTCAAATGAGTGATTTACTTATTTGATTTAAAAGAGGAGAAATGACATGATTTAAGAGAAGTAACTTGTGTGTTAAGGGTGAAGTTACTTGAGGTTTAAAAAGTAGAAGAAAACTTGTTTTCTAACTATTAAGAGACTTGAAGTATTTTGAAAGTTAAGAACTTGATTTAATAAGTATGTGATACTTAGCTTTTAAGCATAAGTCTCTTGGTTATAAAAGGAATGGATACGTCTAAAACCATAAAGGGTTATAACGGCTTTATGGGAAGTTGGTTATAACGGTTTTATGGAAGGTTAGAAAGTTGTCTATTTTGATTAATCGGCATAAGTTGCCTAGATTGTGAAAATTTGGAGTTACTTGATTTCAAGCTTTGAAATGAGTTTTCTAAAAGTGTAGTAACTTACTTTGAAAAATAGACACGTCTTGATACTACGGGTGTTAGTATCTTGGGGCTTTACATAGAAAGGAGTCTTTTATAAAAGAATGTACGTACGTAGTACTTTGGCTTGATAAATTGAGAATTTGTCTAAGTGTGCCTTGATAAGTACTTTGACTTGTTAAAAGAGAATTATTCTATGTATGCCTTGATTAGTACTTTGGCTTGATAAATTGAAAATTTGTCTAAGTGTGCCTTGATAAGTACTTTGACTTGTTAAAAGAGAATTATTCTATGTATGCCTTGATTAGTACTTTGGCTTGATAAATTGAGAATTTGTCTAAGTGTGCCTTGATAAGTACTTTGACTTGTTAAAAGAGAATTTTTCTATGTATGCCTTGAATAAGTACTTTGGCTTGATTAATTGAGAATTAGTCTAAGTGTGCCTTGATAAGTACTTTGGCTTGATTGATTGTGAATCATTCTAAGTGTGCCTTGGTAAGGACTTTGGCTTGTTAATTGAGGATTTGCCTATGTGTCTGGAAATAGCCGGTTGTGTGCTATTGAATATCGGTCGTTTGAGGTCATTCCGGGTTTGTGGCATTCTGCATTCGTGGAATTGCTTCCCACGATCGAGGAATACCTCATGCGGGTCCGTAAGGACTTATGCGGGTGAAATAGTCCCACGCGGGCGAATCCGACCTATCACGAGGAATACCTCGTGCGAGTGCGTCTGAGCTTATGCGGGTGAAATAGTCCCATGCGAGGAATATCTCACGCGGGTCCACGCGGCCTATGCGGGTGAAATAGTCCCAGGAGTAGGATGGTTAAATGATACTGCGGGCTGATGGTCCTGTTTTGATCACGAGCTTCCTATTTTATATTGTAAAGATACTCATTTACTCTCATTGTTAGTAAGGCACAATGTGTTGTAATTTGATTATCATATATGTCCCAGTTTGATTGTGTTACCCTATGGTCATGCTTTTACGATGTGGGATTAGGGGCACGAGACCACGAGGCATTTAGGACACGAGGAGGACCGGGTGTTCATGTATCCTTATTGGTGTTATTACATCATGGATCGCCGAAGCGGTGAGGAAGGATTCCACGGGCATGATTGATATTATGGGCGTGAGACCCATAGTTATATTTGAGTAATGACTTTGAGGGCCTGCGTCCCTGACTTGATATGACTGCTTATGTGTTATGTACTGTAGGTTGGCTATCATACATGTCTCAGGTTTTGTTTAGATTATGATTTTATTACGATACTTCTGTTCACATACTTGTACATTCTTCTCGACCTCCTTGGGGCTGCGTTCATCATGCCGCAGTTTAGGTCGCTGTTTGGTGATCGGCAGTGTAGGACCTTTCGTAGTTTTGGATAGCTCCCTCTGTTCTGGATTTTATCATTTTGGTATAGTTCCTTCAGTACAGGCTTTTGTACAGTTATGGGTACGGCGGGGCCTTGTCCCGTCATATTTCAGTAAAACTCTTAGAGGTCTGTTTTCGTATGTGGGATTGGACTCATGTACAGTGTAGTGTCTTTCATTATGTATATTATATGGCAGCCTTGACGGCTTTGCCCTTGCACGTACGTTGGTTTTTAAAAAAAAAAAAAAGTGTTGTAAATTCCGCAGTTTACTTGTGTTGTTAAGGTAGAAGGGTGCCCAGGTAGGGCACCAGTCACGGGCCCGGGGTTCGGGGTGTGACATCATTACCATCTCGTGAACTTAATCGTACCTTATTATCTTTTCCCATTTTTCAATAAAAGTTATAGTCACATTCTTACGTACATGCTTAGGAAACACCGTCAAGTTCTTTACCATATAACTTACTTACCTTACATAACATAATCCGACCCTTTATGGAGGGACGCCTATACTGCCCGGCCCAATCTGGAACGCGATAAAGTCACATAGTCTGCCCATAAAGGTATACTGCCCGACCCAATCCTGGGATGCGGTAAGGTCACATAGTCTGCCCATAAAGGTATACTGCCCGGCCCAATCCTGGGACGCGGTAAGGTCACATAGTCTGCCCATAAAGGTATACTTCCCGGCCCAATCCTGGGACGCGGTAATGTCATATAGTCTGCCCATAAAGGTATACTGCCCGGCCCAATCCTGGGACGCGGTAATATCATATAGTCTGCCCATAAAGGTATACTGCCCGGCCCAATCCTGGGACGCGGTAATGTCATATAGTCTGCCCATAAAGGTATACTGCCCGACCCAATCCTGGGACGCGGTAATGTCATATAGTCTGCCCATAAAGGTATACTGCCCGACCCAATCCTGGGATGCGGTAATGTCATATAGTCTGCCCATAAAGGTATACTGCCCGGCCCAATCCTGGGACGCGGTAATGTCTTATAAAATCCGGGAATTTAACTCAACGTACTACGTGCCTCTACTCCTTTAAAATGATTCTCTTTCAAATAAAACTTCCAACTACCGTAGTATCAAGTCATATCTACTTTTCAAGACAAGTCACAATACCTTTTAGAAATACATTTATAGGCTTCTAAATCAAGTGACTTCTTTCTTTAAAACCTTAAGCAATTGGTACCTTTAAAACAATTTGCCCTTCTTTATTTCAAATCATTTCTTTGCTTACATTACTGAAGAAAACCATTCTTTTAATCTTCCATAAAGTTGTTATAACCAACTTCCCATAAAGTCGTTATAACTCTTTATGTCTTAGACAAATTCATTCCTTTTATGACCAAGAAACTTATACTTTCAATTCAAATCACATAGCTTTCAAAATACTTCAAGTCTCTTAACTTTTAAGAAAACAAGTTTCTTAACTTTAGAATGGCAAGAAATCAATACTTTCCAAATCAAGTATTCTATACTTTTAAATCAATTCATTTCTTCTTTTAAGAAACAAGTCCCATAACTTGAAAAATAAAGTCCCTTAACCTTTTAAAAATTTGAGGTTCATAGTCTTAAAACTTCATACGTAAATTCTTATAAATTAAGTAACATATACTTTGGTGCGTTGTGAATAAGTTATACTTATTTATAACGATCTTAATCGAGTAGTCATGATCTAGAAAATGTAAAACAATTTTGTCTTATCTTAGCTTCTATGCAGATGGAGAATTCTACTCATTTTAACTTAATTGATTGGCATTACATTTTCCTTTATTAACGTTGCAGTGGCTTGTTCGATTCTTATTCTCATTTGTGCCGTAACTTAGCCAATTCAACTTGGCTCCAAATACCTCCTAACGACTCTTACCAACATCCCCCATAAGACTTGGTAAGAACTTAGGATAACTTAGACATAACCTTTACGTAGAGTAAATCAACATACATACCTCTTAACTTCTAAGAGTAGAAGACATGTATATTCCATACATAGAATCATGTCAAAAGAAGGAAGAGGTTCACATACCTCGCGACGATTATCGACAAATAGCAAAATGCTTCAAAGTACTTCAACCTATAATGGCCATAATACGTCCATTAACCTTTATCTTCGAACGTAGAATATTCTAAGTGCAAAGTCACTAAATTCTACGGAAAATCGGACAGCACTTCCTTTGTTTCTACATACTTTGCCACCTTTTTCAAGGCCGAATTCAATAACCAAACACGCCACATTTAAGGTCCAACAATTCAGCTAACCAAAGGGGATTACACGCCTTAACAGGACGTGTAAAATTCCGCCCCACAAATTAATACGAAACTAGTTCCATATTTAAAGCCATTCTTGGCTAAACATATACAACAACACAAAGTCCTTTTCCAATTCTTTTTCAATCCAACTTCTTAGGCCTAACATGTTATATAGTCATAAACAACTTAACAATTATAATTCCTTCTTTATATAACATGTGACGATTAAACTAATAATCCAATTGAATTGAAATTTCAAGGCTAAACATACTAGTTTACGGATTAGGGTTCCAATATCCATAACACTTATCAACTTCATAATATATATCTCATACATGCTAATATCCATAGCTACAACAATAAGTAATCTTAATTACTAAAACGACAAGAATTATACCTTTACAA
This sequence comes from Przewalskia tangutica, assembly GCA_029844215.1. Taxonomy (NCBI): domain Eukaryota; kingdom Viridiplantae; phylum Streptophyta; class Magnoliopsida; order Solanales; family Solanaceae; genus Przewalskia; species Przewalskia tangutica. Next base: position 28,685,621 of record CM056719.1, on the reverse strand, counting down.
GCCCTTAAAATTTCCAAGATTCAAAGTCACTCCTTAGCAATTCTTAGCTCCTTTCCTTTATGCTCCAATCCGCTATTTGAAGCCTTTAGAAGCTCACAACCAACTTCTCTTCCATTTCCAAACAAAACCTATCAAAATGCCTTAGGTTTTCGCCTTGCGACTAACGTGAAAACGCCGTTTTTCTGAAATCTTTCTATTGAGATATCCTTACAATACCCTTAGGGACCTTGGGTTAAAGTCTTGTGAATAAAGAACCACAAACTAAACTTTTTTGTGTGGAAATGCTCATGAACCCGAGAGCAACAATGAAGAACAAGGTGTTCTCTAATTTTTCTAAGTGTTGAAGACAAGTCTTGCACTAGTGTAGTGTATATAAAACACAATGGAGGGTCAAGATATCAACATATGTGTGGCTAGGATAAAGGGCATTAAATAATAATCCAAGTGGCAAGTTGACTTGATCAATAATCTCAAGCTAGCAAGACTTGATCTTTTACATTGGTCAATGACCATTCTACCCTTGTCAATTTCGTCCAAGACCATGTGGGGGTGCCACGTGTCGCCCTCCCATTCGTCCATAAAATTCTGTAACCCTCGTGGGTCCCACAAACGTAAAATTCCTCGGGTGGGCCCCACGGGACCAAATCCGTAAAAATAAATTTCCATAATGATAATAAGTTCCATACTCTTCAATTAATGCATTTTGAGAATCTAATTCTCACCAATGAACATTTTTCCTTTCCGACGTTCGGAAGATTTTCCGTCGGAAAAACAATTCTTCCTTTCGTACCAATTTCAAGTCTTGTGTTCCTTACGTACATTTTCTTAAACATGTCCTGGACTTACGGGGTGTAACACATGTCTTCATGGGGAGCTAGCCCATGGAGTAATAATCGTACATAGCATGGTCTCATGCCCCGGAATCCCTCATCGTATAAGCATGGCCATGGGTAATAAAACAAATCCGGAAATCTAACCCTCCTCCTGGTCACATGCCCCGGAATCCCACATCGTATAAGCATGTCCAAGGATCAATCATAATGGAATCATACCCGTGGGATCCCACATCACTGTCGGTACGTCCAAGTAAACTTACAACAAGACAGCCGGCCCTCCAACTGAGAGTCACGGCAATGTAGACATGTAATACTTACAATCAAGGCTATCACAAGCAACATAGGCAAGTTCATTAATTCTTTAGACTTTCATTTTTTACATATTCAAGGCACTTTTCGTTTCTCATAAAATCCGGGAATTTAACCCCAAGTACTACGTACTTCCATTCTTTTCAAAAGATTCCTTTTCATATAAAACCCCGAGATACTAACACTCGTAGTATCAAGGCTTGTGTACATTTCACATAAGTCACTATACTTTAGAAATACATTTCTCGGCTTCTAAATCAAGTGACCCTTACTTAATTCAAGTTATTTATTTGTTTACCTTATTAGAGAAAAATCATTCTCTTAACCTTCCATAAAGCCGTTATAACCAACTTCCCATAAAGCCGTTATAACCCTTTATGGTTTTAGACAACACATTCCTTTTATAACCAAGAGATTTATACTTTTAAAACCAAGTATTATATACTTTCAAATCAATTCTCTTATCTTTCAAAAATACAATTAGTCTCTTAACTTTTAAGAAAACAAGTTTCTTAACTTTAGAATTTGAGATTCATAGCCTTAAAACTTCATACGTAGATTCTTATAAGTTAAGTAACATGTACTTTGGTGCGTTGTGAATAACTTATACTTATTTATAACGATCTTATTCAAGTAGCCATGATCTAGAAAATGTAATACAATTTTGTCTTATCTTAGCTTCTATGCAGATGGAGAATTCTACTCATTTTAATATAATCAATTGTCATTACATTTTCTTTTATTAACGCTGCAATGGCTTGCTCCATACTTATTCTCATTCGTTCCATAAATTAGCCAAGTCAACTTGGCTCCAAAGTACCTCCTAACGACTCTTACCAACATCCCCCATAAGACTCGGTAAGGACTTAGGATAACTTTGACATAAACTTTACATAGAGTAAATTACACACCTACCTCTTAACTTCTAAGAGTAGAAGGAACATGAAATAATACCACATGTATATTCCATACATATAATCATGCCAAAGGAAGGAAGAGGTTCACATACCTCGCGACGATTATCGACAAGTAGCAAAAAGCTCCAAAGTACTTCAACCTATAATGGTCACAATACGTCCATTAACCTCTTACTTCAAACGTAGAATATTCTAAGTGCTAAGTCACTAAATTCTACGGAAAATCGGACAGCACCTCCTTTGTTTCTACTTACTTTGCCACCTTTTTCAAGGCCGAATTCAATTGTTATACCCCGTAGTTGCAGGGTATGTATGTGAGGACGTACGTACGAGAGTACGGCAGAAATTTTTGAAAAGAAAGAAAGATGTGAGTTTTCGACGGAAAAGTTTCCGGTAATTTGTGAAGAAAAAGGTTCGTTAATGAGAATTGGTTTCCCAGATTTGGTATGTGGGCTTCTTAAATTATATTAGAATTTTGAGATTTTATTTTCGGAAATGGTCACGTGGGGCCCACGGGAGAAATTCTGGTTTGTAGGGCTTTGTTTTTAAGATTTCCGGTATTTTGGATATTTTCGGAAGACGAAATATTCTGGGCGAATCGGGGGGCGACACGTGTCACCCCCATGTGGCACCCTTGGCCGAATTTACCTTTGTGCACAACACCCGGTTGGAGTCGTTTTTCGACGAAACGTTTTGCGTAGCTTGCGAAGGGAAAATTCCGGCTATGTCGTTTTGTATTTTTGCGGATTTTTCCGAGCGATGAAACATTTTGGACCAACGAGAGGGCGACACTTTTCACCCTCAAGTTGGTGGAGTGTTTGGGGGTATTGGATTGGACGATTGTGTTTTCAATTGGGCAAGTTGATTTTAGATATTTGTTTAGATATTTGTGAGGGTTTTAAGCGAGTAGGGTCTAGGGGCACTTGGGCATATCTTGGCCTCCACTTGCCCCACTTGGCTAAATCTTGACCCTTGATTTCCTATAAATACCCCTCGCTGTGAAGCTTTCTTCATCCACTCTCACTTAAGTCTCAAAGCCCTCCCTCTTCGTGAGGCCCCTCGAGAGTAGCACCCCCCTCCTTGTGGTGTGGCCGAGACCCACCCCCCTTCCTTTAGGGTTGAGCCGTAGGGGTACCCCCCCTTGCCTTGTTGTTCTCGTAGAATACACCCCCCTCTTGGTAGAAATACTCTCCAAGTATTGTTACTATACCCAAATTACCTTAGCCGTATACCTTGTAGTATTCCAAAGATATCTCTATCATAGAGCCTAAATACTACCTTATGTCCTTTTGTCTCAAATCGAAACCACAAGGAAAACCATAATCGGTTGAAGTGTTAAGTAGAAGTTGCGTAGAACTTCTAAGGGTTGTTTGGAGCGGGTTGGAGCGTAAGGACTTGGAGCTAAACCTTGCTCAGGATCGACATTATAACTTGGATAATTTTGGGCTTATCGAGGTAAATATTCTTGTCCCCTTATTGTAATTGGAGATTACATGTTGTAGGAATATATAGTTGAAGTATACTATATGTAATCGAACTTTGTATTTGGCAATGTCTTTTGACTTAAGCTGAAGAGTAAAGAAAAGAATCTGAATCAGATTTACATAGGGTGTATTGCAGTAGACTTGTGTAGTATTACTGAGTAGAATTGTACACGTCCGGTTAGACGTGTAGACCCCCCCCCCCCCCCTGGTTGGCTTGGTAGCCGACCTCGTTAGAGGAGGAGATTCTGTTGTTGCGGGAGGTCTTCGAATTTTACGTAGAACATGGAACCTTGTGTTTTGAAGTTAATAGACGTTTGTGACCTTTTTAGGTGAAAGTACTAAGAGTAGCGATTCTACTGAGGAGGGGAAAGGGCTAGCAAGGTTGGAGTACTTGGAGCATTGTGCTTATTGTCGATACTCGTCGCGAGGTATGTGAACCTCTTCCTATCTTTTCTAGCATGATTGTTGTGAACTATGTAGTACGGTAGACGTACATGTGCTAAGTGATTTGGTTGGTTTAAAACATAGGGTGTTATAATAGCTTTATGGGAAGTTAGTTATAACGACCTTATGTAGTGAAAATGGTTTATCGATGTTAGAAGTTAAGAGACTTGATCTTATAAGATAAGAGACTTAACTTATTTGTTTTAATGTGGATGTTTGTGTGAAACCTCATTCGTGAGTAATGAGTACTTGGTTTTAAAGGGATAATGTTTCTCGATTTGGGAATCGAATGTGTATCGGCAGACCATTGCAGCGTTAATAAAGGAAAATGTATTGAATAATGATGTGTTGTATTAAAACCAAGAGAAACCTCCATCTGCATGAAGCTAAGATGAGACAAAATGATATTACATTTTCTAGATCATGGGCTTTGTAATAAGATCGTTATAAACAAGAATAAACTACTCACATATATGACATATGTTACTCAATTGTTTTAAAAGAGATTAAGACTATGAGTTATGAAACCTTTCTAAAATAAGTGACTTGAGCATTTGAAAATGAGAAGCTTGAGTAATTGAAACTAGGCAAACTGGAACTTAGGAAAAGAATGTTGTTACTTGATTTTGAAAAGGAATGTGGGTTGGTCATTCTAATACTACGGGTATAGGGTGACTTTTATAAAAGTAAGGGATCTCTTTTAAAAGAACTTAACGTATGTAGTACTTTGGGGTTAAAAACCCGGACTTTGACATAAAATGAAAGTACTTTGAGTTGTGTGAAACTTGCCTATGCTTGTTGTTGTGAAACTTGCCTATGCTTGTGATGATAGCCTTTGTTGTGCAAGTGTGGTATTTCTGTGTTACCGCGTCTCTCGATAGAGGTCGACTTATTGAGAACTTACTTGGGCGTCTTTGGCGGTGATGGAGAATTCCACGGGTATGTTTCCATTTTGATTCTTGTCTTGTTGTTGATGTCACATGGGCGTGTCTACCGTCTGAGGTCGGGGCACGCGGCCATGCGGCGGGTTGATTACCGATATATTGTTAGTGTGGTTACATGGACATGTCTACACCGAGGTAGAATTCGGGGCACGCGGCTACGGCGGGGTTGATCACCCAGTATATTATTGTTGATGTCACATGGACGTGTCACACCGAGGTAGAATTCGGGGCACGTGGCCATGGGGCATTGGTATTATTGTTGCATCATGGACATGTCTACACCGATGTAGAATTCGGGGCACGCGCCATGACGCGAACATGATTGATGTTGTGGGCGTGAGACCCATAGTTATATTTGAGTGATGACTTGAGGCGTGAGTCACGATCGACATATCGCTTATGTTGTGAATCGTAGTTTGGTTATCATACATGTCTCGCTTTATATAGATTAGTATGATTTCATTCTGATATTTCTGATTTCACATACTTGGTACTGTCATCTTGACCTCGCCGGGGGCTGCGTTCATGCCGCAGTAGAGGTACATCGGCCGTGGATCCTCGCCTTAGGATCTCGATTCAGCGTTTTGGGAAGCTCCGTTTCTCGGAGGCTTATCTTTTGGTATGTGTTCTGAGTTGTAGGTTCTTGTACATTCTGGGGTATGGCGAGCCTGTCCGCCATAGTTCTTGTAAATCTTAGAGTGCAGTAATCTGCTGTGGGCGTGGTTTGTAAAAGGATTAAAGCATTCGTTTTGAAAGAGTTGTATTTATTTATGTTGTTGGAAGCGTAGTTGGGTTGACTTTGTTTATGTTCATATATCTTGTTTCTTGTGTAAAGTTTTATTTTTCCATTGGTTTTCTCGATGATTGTATCACTAGGGTGCGGGATAAGGCACGATGCGAGGCCGAGGGTCGTTACAAAGTGGTATCGCAGCGCTTAGTCCTCGGAAAGTGTCTACGCACGTGTCTAGTAGAGTCTTGATTATCGGTGTGTTGTGCACCACATCTATAATCGTGAGGCTATAGGACATTTAGGATTGGTTTCATTCTTCTCATTCCGAGATCGTGCCTTAGAACGCGTGTTGTAAGTTGGACCCTCCGACGTATCTCGTTTTTACCGTTATGCCTCCGCAGTGCAAACTGCGAGCCCGAAGGGCAAAGCGGCCGAGTGCTGCTAGTGAGATCTGAGGAGTCTGGCGCAGCCCGCATACATTCGAGGTTGTGCTTGACGGCGGGTTTTGTGGCGCCGCCGGCCCAGCGAGGTTAGAGCCGCGGCAATGGCTGCTGAGACCGTGATACTGAGCCTCAGCCCGCGATGCAGGGCAGAGAGATGGGTTACAAGCGAGATGGCCCGATTCTTGGCGAGTCGTGGCGAGATATGAGATAAATGGATCACGGCGATTCGATTCGAAGAGCACGATGGTTCACCCGGCGAGATAGTTTGAGGCTACGGGACTTTACGAGTTGTAGCGCGCCGTAGTTTTATGGGTCGAGGCACGAGGATGATCCGAGAGTTCATCCGGCGATTCTGGTCATGCGAGTGATCAAGGCTTGAGACCGAGTCGGTGGTCTTAGGTTCGCATCGGTGCGTGATACCGCGATCGATCGTTTGATCGTGGGAGTTGTCGGGAGAGCATGCGCTCAGCGGTATGGGACGAGTTCTGAGGCATTCCTCACTCACTTCTTGCCTCCGCAGATGAGGAGGCGCGGGCGACAGTTTATGATCGGCGAGGCGAGCGTCTGATTCGGGAGTACAACGTGGAGTTTGACTCGTTGGCTCGGTATGTCCCCGCTTTAGTGGCAACCATGGAGGATAGAGTGCACCGCTACGCCAGGGCTAGATGATTACTTGCGGAGGCTTGTTCAGGAGTAGCTCTTCTAGGGCATGGACATTGCCCGCACGCGAGCTCATGCTGGATGTGAGGCACGGAGAGGTCGACGGAATGACCAAGATCGCGAAGAGGCGAACAACAGGTCCTTTGGTGACTTTCGAGGCGGACCGCCTCAGAAGATACTAGTTTTGTACCTCCGCCCGATGCAGTGGTCCTCCACAACCTTCCAGAGTATTCGGGAGCAGGTCGGGGCTCCAGGTTCAGTTTCGAGGAAGTAAGGGTGTTGGCGGTCGGTCACCTACCACGGTGTAGTCGATGTGGTAGACCGCATTTCGGGAGTGTCGTGGTGCGAGGAGCTTGTTATTTTTGCGCCAGCGAGGCCATTTCGCGGCTGTCCGGCAAGGGTATACGGATGTTACGACTCACCACGGATCGTTGGCCGTTCATCGCCTTCGATTATGCCTGCAGTGGTGCCTATGATTAGAGTGGAGCGGTAGCTTCGGTATATCCTTAACCTCAGAGTTTTGGTATGCTTGTTATGATGGTCTCATTATTATGTGCTATGTCGAATAGCGTTGTGTTAATTGTGAGTTAGAAAACATGCTTAGTCGGGAGGATACGATGGGGGCATGGTAAGTGTGAACCTTAGACTATGTCACGTGAGACCTTAGGGGTAAGGTCGTCTTGATTAAAGATTTATTTTATGTTTGACCACTTATCAGTAGTAGTATACGTGGGATTTATTTGTGTGATAAGTCCGTGGGTAGTGTGAGATGGAAGTGGTAGCTTTATGATGTGAATTAGTAAGATTGTTCGGATCGGGAACAAGAGTTTGGCGCGGTTGGGGGTCGGGTTGAGGACCATTTGCGGGTCAACCCGTAGCCGGATTAAGGTGGGGTCAGTTCTGGTGGTCCCGGTGGTAGGGTCACGAGGATGCTAGGCCCAAGTTTGTATGATCATCGTATGAGTTCGTGGACGCGTTCGACGAAGCGGTTCGTAAAGGCCGGAATGGCCTTAAGGAAGTTTGAGGTTAGTAAGATGACCAAGTTCGAGGTAGTGACTCGGAGATTTTTGGGAACGGATACTAGAAAGAGTTCAAGTGTTCGAGAAGCGGTACAACGAGTTAGGAGAAGAAGAACGTGTGTTAGTTCGTGGCGGCGTGGCGTCGCAACTTGTTAGAGGAACTTTATCGTTATCCGGCTTGAGAAGGAACATTCGACGAATGTTTCTAAGGAGGAGAATGTTATACCGTAGTTGCAGGGTATGTATGTGAGGACGTGCGTGCGAGTACGGCAAAAATTTTGAAAAGAAAGAAAGATGTGAGTTTTCACGGAAAAGTTTCCTGTAATTTGTGAAGAAAAGGTTCGTTAATGAGAATTGGTTTCCCAGTTTGGTATGTGGGCTTCTTAAATTATATTAGAATTTTGAGATTTTATTTTGGAAATGGTCACGTGGGGCCCACGGGAGAAATTTACTGATTTTGTGGCCCGCTTTGTTTTTAAGATTTCCGTATTTTGGATATTTTCGAAGACGAAATATTAGGCGAATCGGGGCGACACGTGTCACCCCATGTGGCACCCTTTGGCGAATTTACCTTTGTGCACAACACCGGTTGGAGTCGTTGACGAACGCTTTCGTAGCTGCGAAGGAAAATTCGACTATGTCGTTTTGTATTTTTGCGGATTTTTCCGCGGCATTTAAACATTTTGGACCAACGAGAGGCGACACTTGTCACCTCAAGTTGGAGTGTGAAGTGATAATGGCGAACGGTTGGGGTGTCAAGTGGGCAAGTTGGTGGTAGATATTTGTGTAGATATTTGTGAGGGTTTTAAGGAGTAGGGTCTAGGGGGCACTTGGGCCTATCTTGGCCTCCACTTGCCCCCCACTTGGCTAAATCTTGACCCTGATTTCCTATAAATACCCCTCCTGTGAAGCTTTCTTCATCCACCTCACTTCCTTAAGTCTTGAAAGCCCTCCTTCTCGTGAGGCCCCCTTGGAGAGTAGCACCCCTCCTTGTGGTGTGGCGAGACCCACCCCCTTCCTAGGGTTGAGCCGTAGGGTACCCACTTGCCTTGTTGTTCTCGTAGAATACACCCCCCTCTTGGTAGAAATACTCTCCAAGTATTGTTACTATACCCAAATTACCTTAGCCGTATACTTTGTAGTATTCCAAAGATATCTATACGTGAGCAGGAAATACTACCTTATGTCCTTTTGTCTCAAACCGAAACCCTAAGGAAAACCTTCATAATCGGTTGAAGTGTTAAGTAGAAGTTGCGTAGAACTTCTAAGGGTTGTTTGGAGCGGGTTGGAGCGCACGGAGTAGGAGCTAAACCTTGCTCAGGATCGACATTATAACTTGGATAATTTTGGGCTTATCGAGGTAAATATTCTTGTCCCCTTATTGTAATTGGAGATTACATGTTGTAGGAATATATAGTTGAAGTATACTATATGTAGAACTGAACTTTGTATTTGGCAATGTCTTTTGACTTAAGCCTGAAGAGTAAAGAAAAGAACTGAACTGTATTTACATAGGACTGTATTGCAGTAGACTTGTGTAGTATTGCTGAGTAGAATTGTACACGTCCGGTTAGACGTGTAAACCCCCCCCCCCTGGTTGGCTTGGTAGCCGGCCTCGATAGAGGAGGAGATTTACGCTGTTGCGGGGGGGGGAGGTGCTGCCGAATTTTCTGTAGAACATGGAACCTTGTGTTTTGAAGTTAATAGACGTTTGTGACCTTTTTAGGTGAAAGTACTAAGAGTAGCGTATTCTACTTGAGGAGTGGAAAGGGCTAGCAAGGTTGTAGTACTTGGAGCATTTTGCTTATTGTCGATACTCGTCGCGAGGTATGTGAACCTCTTCCTATCTTTTCTAGCATGATTGTTGTGAACTATGTAGTACGGTAGACGTACATGTGCTAAGTGATTTGGTTGGTTTAAAACATAGGGTGTTATAATAGCTTTATGGGAAGTTAGTTATAACGACCTTATGTAGGTGAAAATGGTTTACTGATGTTAGAAGTTAAGAGACTTGATCTTATAAGATAAGAGACTTAACTTATTTGTTTTAATGTGGATGTTTGTGTGAAACCTCATTCGTGAGTAATGAGTACTTGGTTTTAAAGGGATAATGTTTCACGATTTCGGAATCGTAATGTGTATCGACAGCACCATTGCAGCGTTAATAAAGGAAAATGTATTGAATAAATGATGTGTTGTATTAAACCCAGTAGAAACCTCCATCTGCATAGAAGCTAAGATGAGACAAAATGATATTACATTTTCTAGATCATGGCTGCTGTAATAAGATCGTTATAAACAAGAATAAACTACTCACATATATGACATATGTTACTCAATTGTTTTAAAAGAGATTAAGACTATGAGTTATGAAACCTTTCTAAAATAAGTGACTTGAGCATTTGAAAATGAGAAGCTTGAGTAATTGAAACTAGGCAAACTGGAACTTAGGAAAAGAATGTTGTTACTTGATTTTGAAAAGGAATGTGGGTTGGTCATTCTAATACTACGGCTATAGGGTGACTTTTATAAAAGTAATGGATCTCTTTTAAAAGAACTTAACGTATGTAGTACTTTGGGGTTAAAAACCCGGACTTTGACATAAAATGAAAGTACTTTGAGTTGTGTGAAACTTGCCTATGCTTGTTGTTGTGAAACTTGCCTATGCTTGTGATGATAGCCTTTGTTGTGCAAGTGTGGTATTTACGTTACCGCGTCTCGATAGAGGGTCGGTCGACTTGTTGAGAACTTACTTGGACGTGCTGGCAGTGATGGAGAATTCCACGGGTATGTTTCCATTTTGATTACTGTCTTGTTGTTGATGTCACATGGACATGTCTACACCGATGCAGTATTCCGGGGGCATGCGGCCACGCGGCGGGTTGATTACCGATATATTGTTAGTGTGGTTACATGGCCATGTCTACACCGAGGTAGACTTCCGGGGGCATGTGGCCATTCGGCAGGGTTGATCACCGAGTATCTTAGGGTGGATGTCACATGGACGGGTCTACACCGAGGTAGAATTCGGGCATGTGGCAATGGGGAATTGGTATTATTGTTGCATCATGTACATCTCTACAAAGATTCAGAATTACGGGGGCATGAGGCCATGATTCGAACATGATTGATGTTGTGGGAGTAAGACCCATAGTTATATTTGAGTGATGACTGAGGCGTGAGTCCCGATCGACATACCGCTTTTATGTTGTGAACTGTAGTTTGGTTATCATACATGTCTCCTGCTTTATATAGATTAGTATGATTTCATTACAGTATTTTTACAGTTTCACATACTTGGTACTGTCAGATCGACCTTCGGGGCTGCGCTCATGCCGCAGTAGAGGTACATCGGCCGTGGATCCTCGCCTTAGGATCTCGCTCGTTTTGGGAAGCTCCGTTTCTCCGGAGGCTTATCTTTTGGTATGTGTTCCCTGAGTTGTAGGTTCTTGTACATTCAGGGGTATGGCGGGGCCCGGTCCCGTCATAGTTGTTGTAAATCTTAGAGGTCTGTAGTACTGTTGTGGGCAGGGTTTGTAAAAAGGATTAAACTGTTCGTTTTGAAAGAGTTGTATTTATTTATGTTGTTGGAAGGTAACCGTTGGGTTGACCTGTTTTATGTTCATATATCTTGTTTCTTGTGTAAAGTTTTATTTTTCCGCTGGTTTTCTCTGATGATTGTATCACTAGGGTGCCCGGGATAAGGCACCAGTAACGGGGCCCGGAACGGGTCGTTACATCAATAACCAAACACGCCACATTTAAGGCCCAACAATACAATTAATCAATAGGGGATTACACGCCTACTAGACGTGTAAAATTCCGCCCCACAATTGATATGCAACTAATACAACTACAAGTGCAATTTCGGCAACTTGAGATACAACAACACCAATTCTTATCCAATTTCCTTTTCAATCCAAATTGTTAGCATAACATGATATCAAGTCGCAATTGATTATAACTACTATAATCTTCAAGTAAGTAACATGCGACGATTCTAAATACGACCAAATTGTAATCCAATCTTCAAATGGCTAATATGTCATTTCGGATTTAAGGCTACAATCAATCCATAATACTTATAAAACTTCAACACATAAACTTCATGCTAGCAAACATGTAAGGCTAACAACAATACAATATATATAATCTTGTAACACTTTTAAGAGACAAGATTATACCTCAACAAATCTTAATCCAACTCCAAATACGAAGTCGCTCCTTAGCAACTTAGAGCCTCTTCAAGACACTACAATCCGCTACTTGAGACCCTTAGAACAACACCAACAAATTTCCTTCAAACTTCCAAACAAAACATAGAAAGCAACTAGGTTTTCACCTTGCGACTAATACGAAAACTATCTTTTTCCGAGATTTTTCTATTGAGATACACTCACAATACACTCATGAACATTGGTTTAAAGTGTGGAGCTTAATGGACAAGAAACTAAAATTTTTCCTTTTCAAAATAGCTTGAACCCGAGAGCAACAATAGTGAGCTCTTCAATTTCTTGAAAATTTGGCTAAGTGTTAAGCTTGTCTTGCTACTACTAGTATTATATAGCACAATGGAGGGTCAAGATGTAAACAAATGGGTGGATTGGATGAGGTCTTATTAAATATCAAAACTTTGTGGACCCTTTGACTTAGTCAATTCTCTCAAGCTCACAACTTGCAAGACTTGTCATCCTACAAAGGTCAAATGACCCTTTAATCCTTGCCTAAATTCATCCAAGGCAACCATAAGGAGGGTGACACGTGTCGCCCTCCCATTCGTCACAATATTACGTTTTCCGAAAATTCCATAATTCCGATAAATTTTTACTAGTCTCAAATCTTAACATTTGGAATTCTTACGTACGTTCTTAAAATATGTCCTGTAAATACGGGGTGTAACAGCCCTGTCCCGCCACAGTTGTTATTCTTAGAGGTCTGTAGTCACATTGTGGATTGGGTTGTAAAGAAAAAAAAAAAGATGTACTGTTCTATTTCTGGATTGTGTATATTTTACGGAAGGTGACCTTATCGGCTAGTCTGTTGTTGTTTACTGTCTAAGTTTTTATGTGTGTTGTACATGTTTCGCTGCTATTCTCTGATGTATACCTGACAGGGGTGCCCATGTAGGGCACCAGTCGCGGGCCCGGGGTCGGGTCGTGACAACTACACCCGTGAGTGATGGGTGGTAGCTGAGCGGGTATGTAATAATTGCCCGGTGACGATACAGTCGTCGGACCCTAGCAGACCTAGTAGAGCTGACATGATAGACCTTGAGGTCATTATGAGTACGGGTTAGTTGCCCTCTTGTTATGCCAACGTTGACTACAGAGAGAGATTGGTTCGGTACCAGTTTTCCAGTAAACCGGTTATCGAGTGGAAAGGAAGGGAAGTGGTTGTAACCAGTGAATTATCCTTCCTTCTTTGACATAGTTGATTTTAATAAGTCTGTGTGACTTGTTCATTTGAGGTAAATTAATGCAGAAGTAAGTAACACTCGAATTTGAAGGAGTTTATGTTAAGTGCCCTTGGAGGTACTTGGAGTTGGTTTGGTGTGGCGGTCAGAGCCACGACCTTCCGGATAATTTCAGGAAAGCGCGCAAGAAAGAATAAGATAAGTACGAGTGTTGCCTGCGGAAAACAGAAGACATCTTTGGTAGGTTTTGAAAATCTACACGATTTTAAGGTCGTGCTTGATGATTAGATATTTATAGGACCGCAAGAGGACCCTGTGATTAGGGTTGTGACTCCAAGGAAAGGTTATTAAAGGGAGATAAGTTCTCTCCCCCACGTAAAAGGATAGTTTTATGTATTATGGGGTTATGTGCACCCATGTTGGTAGACGAAGGATATGAGACTGGTAAGGTCTTCGGTATCGTCATGCCATAGGTTACAATTTTAGATAACCGTAGGAAAAGTATTGAGTTGGGGTAATGGAGAACGACGTTAGGAAATGGTCGAGGAAGGTTGTAAGGACATAAATGCGGGTAGTACGCATGTATGAAACTGTACGATTACGAATCAAGATAGAAATACTTTTGCTAATAATAAGCATAAGGAAGGGTTATGACCAGAATGATGAAAGAGAATACAACTATGGTTATGTAAGTTGCACGAGTTATGATTACCCCAGACTAGTGTAAAGACCATTAGTAAATAATGGGCAGTAAGAACACCTTGAGGAAATGTGGTAGCATCTGTACTGACGAGAAAGATAGTAAGGAGATACGGGGGGGTGGGGGGTGTAAGGGACCCCAGGACAACTTGAAATAACTTATAAAGGAAAGACGAGTAGACACTCGAACGATAAGAAATTTTGACAAGTCATTGGATTATGTATATCACGCCCAACTCGCCCGCGGATCGATGCCCGCTCGCACCTCCTACCTAATCGACAAGTAAACTGCGGAATTTAAATAACACCTCTTTTTTTTTAAAAAACCAACGTACGTGCAAGGGCAAAGCCGACAAGGCTGCCATATAATATACATAATAAAAGACATCGAATCGCATATGAGTCCAATCCCACATATGAATACAGACTCTAAGAGTTATATCAACTATGACGGACAAGGCCCGCTACCCATAATCGCATAAAAGCTCGCATCAAGGATCTATACCAAAAAGATAAACTCCGAATGATGGAGCTATCCAAAACTCGAGCGGTCCTACACTGCAGATCACCAAATCGCGCACCTAAACACGCGGCATGAACGCAGCTTCGAAGGAGGTCAAGACGAAGAATGTACCAAGTATGTGAAATGTTAGCATCGTAATGAAATCATAACAGTCTAAACAAAACAGGAGACATTGATGATAGCCAACCTACAGTACACAATACATAAGCAGTCATATCAAGTCAGGGACGCATGCCCTCAAATTCATTACTCAAATATAACCATGGGTCTCACGCCCATAATATCAATCCTGCCCGTGGAATCCTTCCTCACTGCCTGCAGTCCATGATATAATACAACATCAGTAAGTACGCTGAACCTTGCAATCATGAGAGTAATGAAATCCTTTTTATCTTTTAAGTTATGTCTTTAACAATGAGAATTACTGTTCCACTTTAAATCATACACACACTGCACCCTTTCATTAATGAAATCACTACCGTTTCAAAATATGAAGGTCGTGCCAGTGCCAGGGTCAACCACCCTCTGTGTTATAATGCAACCTATCATAGGACTATTTCACCCGCAAGGGACTATTTCACCCGCTTAGGTCATGAGGACCTGCAATGAGTTATCGGTACACGATACTCGCATCACGGATAGCTAATCCATGGCTTATATATATCCCGGGAATTTAACCCGCCCGAGTCAAATACCGACCCGCCGTGAGTGTGTACCACTCACCCCCATGGGGAGCTAACCCATGGTATCCTTGAAACAAGTTGTCGGCCCTTTATGGAGGCACGCGGAGATGTGGAGATATGACACTTGCACGAATGTATATATGAGCAACCCATATGCAAGCAAACCAAGACAAAACCATGCCTTTACACAAATCAAGACAATTACCATGCCTTTCTTTTTGTCATAACCCAAGACAATATCATGCCTTTCCTTTTTACACAAACTAAGACAATACCATGTGTCATGACCCGACCCCGGGCCCGCGACTGGTGCCCTACCTAGGCACCCCTTTCGGTATACATCAGAGAATAGCAGCGGAACATACACAACTTATAAAATGCTTAAACATAAAACAACAACAGGCTAGCCGATAAGGCCACCTTCCGTAAAATATACATAATAAAACAGTATATTTTTTTTTCTTTACAACCCAATCCACAAATGTAACTACAGACCTCTAAGAATAACAACTGTGACGGGACAGGGGCCCGCCATACCCCTGAATGTACAACAACCGACCATACCAGGGATAAGTCTCCGGAGTAATTGAGCTTCTCAACAGCTGAATCAGTGATCCTAAAAGTGAGGATCAGCTACTTGTATACTCTACCTGCGGCATGAACGCAGCCCCCCGAAGGAGGTCAGTACAACATGTACCAAATATGTGGAACTGAAAGATCAGAATGAAATCATAAGTCTATAATAAAATCGAGACAGTATGATAACTCAATTAATGCGATATTGTGCCTTACTAACAATGAGAGTAATCAAGAGTATACTTACAACATAAAAATAGGAAGCTCACGATCAAAGCAGGACCACCCGCCCGCAGTATCATTAAGCAATCCTACTCCTAGGACTATTTCACTCGTGATAGTCGTGTGGACCCGCATGAGGTATTCCTCGCACGGGACTATTTCACCGATAGGTCGTGTAGACCCACACGAGGTATTCCTCGTGATAGGTCGATCCGCCCACATGGGACTATTTCACCCGCATAAGCCCTTACGGACTCGCATGAGGTATTCCTCGCATCGTGGGTAGCAAATCCACGGAATATGCAAATGCCACAAACCCGGGGAATGACCCCGTAATGAATAACATACTACTAGCACAAACCGGCTATCACACATAACATAAGCACTACCGGCTTATCATACATAACATAAGCACTACCGGCTTATCATACCATATATAAGCAAGTTAAGAAATCCCCTAACTTCTTATTATTCTTGTTCATATACACTCTCATTTTAGTTTACTTAAGGCACTAACATGTCTTTTATAAAAATCCGGGAATTTAACACAAGTACTACATACTTCCACTCTTTTAAAAATGACTCTTTTTCGTATAAAACTTCCAAGATACTAATAACCGTAGTATCAAGTCACAATTTCTTTTCAAAACAAGTCACAATACTTTTAGAAATAAAATTAGGCTTCTAAATCAAGTGACTTCTTCTCTCATAAAAACCTTAGGCAAAAGATGCCTTTAAATCAATTTGTCTTTCGTTATTTCAAGTCATTTAACATACGTAAATTACTTAGAGTAAACCACTCTTTTTAACTTTCCATAAAGCTATTATAACCAACTTACCATAAAGCCGTTATACTAACTTTATACTTTAGAAACTTACATATTTCTTTAAAACCAAGAGACTTAAACTTTCCAACAAAGCAAGTATCAAAAATGCTTTCAATATACTTAAAGTCTCTTAACTTTTGAAAACCAAGATATCCTTAATATTTAAACAAGTGAGTTAATTTCCTAACTCAACCAATTTGGACATTCTTAAAATAAGCCAAGGATATCAAATGGACTAGATTCGTCAAAAACTCGTGACGCTCACCGTACTATACATTTACAACTATTCATGCTCAAGAGATAAGAAAGTTCCACATACCTCTTCGGTTTAATCCACTTGATAAGTCCAATACGTCGTACGTAGTATGTCAACCTATAATGACCATAGTACGTCTATTAACTTCTTAATTCAAACGTAGAATATTCCAAGTGCAAAGTCACTAAATTCTACGGAAAATCGGACAGCACTTCCTTTGTTTCTACATACTTTGCCACCTTTTTCAAGGCTGAATTCAATAACCAAACACGCCACATTTAAGGCTCAACAAAGTAGTTAACAATAGGGGATTACACGCTTAATCAAGACGTGTAAAATTCCGCCCCACAATTGACATTAAACTAGTCCAAAAATACAATGTCCATTCGGCAATTAGGGACAACAATACCAATTCTTTTCCCATTTCCTATTCAATCCAAGATGTTTAGTATAACATGTTGTCAAGCCGAAATTGAGTATAACTACTACAATCTTCAAGTAGGTAATATGCGACGATTCTAATTAACGACCAAAATGTAATTCAATTTCAAATGCCTCAACATGTCATTTTCGGATTTGAGCTTCTAAACTTCCATAACACTTATCAATCTTCATAACACATATCACATGATCACTTATAACTTATCATAACATGAAATCTTCAATTACAAAAGTAAGATGAAGGTTATACCTCATTTAGCCCAAATATGATCCAAGATCACAAGTCGATCCTTAGCAACTTTAGCTCCTCTTTTCGACGTTCCAATCCACTCCAAGCAACCCTTAGAAGCTTATGAAGAACTTATCTTCAAGTTCCAACTTCAAAGTTGAAGAACTCCTTAACTTTCCGCCTTGCGACTAATACGAAAATGCCATTTTTCCGGAATCTTTCTATAGAGATACCCTTACAATACACTTAGGAACCTTGGTTTAAAGTATGGGGATTATTGGACAAAAATTGAAAAATCTTCTCTTGGAAACCTAGCATTGCCGAGAGCACACTTTGTGTGTCTTCAAATTTTCTTGAAAATTTTCTAAGTGTATAAGCTTGTCTTGCAACTAGTAGACATATATAACACTAGGAATGGTCTAGATTAGCACACATGTGGGGCTTAGATGAGTTTCACATGGATCAAGCCCAAGTGGCACTTTTACAAGTCAACAATGTCAAGCTCCTTGTCTTTGCAAGACTTGGTCATTTAAATTATGGTCAAATGACCATTTTAACCATGCCATTTTCGTCCAAGACCACTAAGGGCGGTGACACGTGTCGCCCTCCCATTCGTCGCAATATTTCGTTTTCTGACAATTTCATAATTCTGATAAATTTTACTCGTCTCAAATCTTAATATTTTTGGCTTCTTACCTTCGTTCTTATAAACATATCCTGAATTTCCGGGGTGTAACATTCTTCCCCCCTTAGAAACATTCGTCCCCGAATGTTCTTTCGGGAGTCAAACTTAAAGATAGCGACATAGTTTCCTTACAACCCCTACATACCAATAATTCCACACGTGGCCACATAACAATGCTCATACTAAAATGTCAACCTGAACCCTCATGTGTCCACGTCGGTTATCTGCATAAAGCTTCACGACTCGAGCTTACTCATAATCTTTCTGGATAAGCTTCGCTTATCCGCAGCCCTGAATCAAGTCCGACCAAATAATCGAACCTCGCCTACGTCGAACCAACCAACCGGCGATCTACACTTTCTTACATACAAGGCCTCATACAGGGCCATCTGAATACTGGAAGGGTATCTTTTATCGCACGCAACTCAAACAAGAGGCAGTTAACCCTCCCAGCTATCTCTGAACTAAAGAACACAAGCCCACCACCTATCCTCAAGTACCTGGATAGTATGATCTGCCTGTCCGTCGGTCTGAGGGTGTAATGCAACACTGAGACTCACCTGTGTCCCTAATCCCTTCTGAAAAACCTCCAGAAGTTTTCCGTAACCAAGCTCATCTGTCTGTCATCATAACGTAGGAAACCCGTGCAGTCTCACAATCCCCCTGCTATACAAGCTAGCATAAACCTCAGCCGAGTAAGTGGTCCCAATCCGAAAGAACACGGCTGGTTTCGCCAGCCTATTTACCATGACCCCCAGGGAGTCGCACTTCCTCTGAGTACGATGCCACCCTGTAACAAGATCCACATTAATCACCTCCCATATCTAAGTCGGGATCTAAATCGCCTGTAATAGCCCACTAGGCCTCTGGTGTTCAACCTTGACCTACTACTAATTCGGACACTAAGCAGTAAGCTCCGCTATGTCCCTTTTCCGGTCATCTTACCCATACCTACATCTGAGGTCACGACACAACTTAGTCGACCCCGAACAATTAGCACAATAAGCATTGCGTGCCTCCCCTAAAACTTGCTGACTAGCCCTGCAACACCGGGTACACACAATCTATCCTCATATCACAGCACCTCATCTGGTGCTACTCAAACATGATTTTCTCTTCTTGGAGAGCCGTATCTCGATACCGTATCATAATTGGATCCTCATACTGTCGCCTCTTTACCTCCTCAATGATGGAAAACTCGGCAACCTCTCGGATCTAAACTTCATTAACCTTGGAAACAAATAATCGAACCCCCCGGCTCGTTAGCTAATGAATCTCACGGACCACGTCCTGTCTACCTGGCTGCCCATCTGACAGACTACCCATAGATCCACGACTAAGAGTATCTGTAACTGTCTTGGTTTTCCCCGGATGGTATAGGATATCGATATCACAATCCTTGAATAACTCTAACCACCGTCGCTGTCGCAAATTCTACTACCTCTGTCTGAAGGTATACCGAAGGATTTTATGGTCTGCACATATATCCACATGAAGTCTATATATACGTCATGCCTCCAAATCTTCAAGGCATGATTTAACTGCCGCCAGCTCTAAATCGTGAGTGACGTAATTTCCTTTCCTGCTTCCCTAACTGCCGGGAAAACATAGGCTCTATCCTTATCGGGTTGCGTCAGCACACAACCTAGCCCAACACCCAACGTGTTATCATAATAACCTAACCCTCTAGTCTTTCAGGAGGAGTTAGAACTGTAGTCGAATCAACTTATCTTCCAATAACTGGAAACCTTTCTCATTCTTACGAAATATTCGGGTGTCATTAATCTCAATTATGGTTCCTGTTTCCTTTTCTCTGTTGCAACCAAACTTGGTCATTAACTTAGATTTGATTCTTTTGCTTGCCTCCTGGCTAAGACTTCCTGTCAATCACAATTTAGGGGGGGAGATTTCCCTGATCTCGTCAAGTAGTAACCCGATTTTTCCTTTCCCAGTTTGTAGAGCCTATAGCTAGGTGTTACCACATTTCCTCGAAATGTTCTTACTTCCCATTATTTACTAATGGTCTTTACACTAGTCTGGGGTAATCATATCTCGTGCAACTTACATAACCATAGTCGTATTCTCCTTTATCATTCTGGTCATAACCTTACCTTAGGCTTAATATTAGCAAAAGTATTTCTATCATGATTCATAATCGTACAGTTTCATACATGCGTACCACCTGCATTTATATCTTTATGATACTTCCGCGACCAATTCGTACGTCGTTCTTAATTACCCCAACACCACACTTTTCCCACGGTTATCCATAACTGTAACCTATGGCATGACGATACCGAAAACCTTACCAGTCTTATATCCTTTGTCTAACAACATGGGTACACGCAACCCCATTATACGTAAAACTGTCCTTTTACGTGGGGGAGAGAACTTATCTCCCTCTTATAAACTTTCGTTGAAGTCACAACCCTAATCACAGGGTCCTCTTGCGGTCCAGTAAATATCTAATCATCACGCACCGCCTTAAAGTCATGTAGATTTTCAAAACCTACCAAAGATGCCCTCAGCTTTCTCACGGCAAAGACTGTGACTTATTTTATTCATGGCTTGCACACTTTTCTGAAATTATCCGGAAGGTCGTGGCCCTGACCGCCACACCAAACCAACTTCAAGTACCTCCAAGGGCACTTAACATAAATTCCTTCAAATTCAATTATTACTTACTTTATGCGTCAATTTACCTCAAATGAACAAGTCACACAGACTTATTAAAATCAACAATGTCAAAGAAGGAAGGATAATTCACTGGTTACCACCACTTCTCTTCCTTTCCACTCGATAATCGGCTACGAACTGCACCAATCAATCTCTTCAGTAGTCCACGTTGGCATAACAAGAGGCCAACTTGTTCGCACTCATAATGACCTCAACGCTACCATAATGCTCTAGGTTCATGGTCCAACGACTGTATCGTTACCGGTAATTATTATCTACCCGCTCAGCTACCACCTAACACTCACGGGTGTAGTCACCATGAAAGGTCCATTTCTTTGCACTTGGTTGCTCTCTTTCTTACTGGTCGTACTCTTCCCGTACTTCCAAACTTATTCTTGCGTACGTACATAGCCTTCATACAGATTTGGGCCGCCAATCTTTGGAGTTACTAATCTAAACAACATAAGGCCATTTCCGGCTCTCACACCCTGGTTCCGGTGGAACACGTCCACGAACCCGTAAAATGATTAACTAGACTTGGGCCTTGCACCGTGACTCGCCACGTAATGACTACTACCAACTGATCTCATTCCATTTCAAGCTATGGGGCGAACCTTAATAGGTCCTCAACCCGACTCGGCGTCGTACTTAACTCTTTTACTACCCGAGAAGGCCTTATATATCTAAGGTCTCGGTGGTTATCAACATTCCTAGGCTCACAATTTCCATGCTCCAAGCCTAACTTATCAGTCCCCCCGTAAACGGGTACAAAACTTCTCAAAAAACTATAATCGTGTTGTCTTGTCCACAACAACCATACTTACTCCATACGGATCTTGTTATACCCCGTTTTTCCAGAGTATGTACGTATGGACGTACGTACGAAATTTGAGCCTTAAGATAGGCATTGGATTCGAAATTTGGGCACAAGTGCCGATTAGAGTCGTTTCGACTAAACGCTTTCCACGCCTACGTTGGGAAAATTCCGGCTATGTCATTTAGTATTTTTGCGGATTTTTCCGAGCGACGGAACATTTTTGGACCAACGGGAGGGTGACACTTGTCACCCTCATTGGACGGCAAAGAGGAGGCTTGGTCTTGGCCGATTGGTTCATGGTTTTGTGCCTTGTTTTGTGGCTTGTTTTGTGCCATGTTTTGTGGAGTAGGGGTTAGGGTGCACTTGGCTTGATCTTGGCCTTACACTTGCTATACACTTGGAAGGATCTTGGCCATTGGTTGGATTTTGGTTTTGCCATAAATACCCTCTAATGCAAAGAGTTATTCTTCATCCACACTTGTGAAATTCCAAGAAAATACTCCCTCCTCTTGTGAGCAATTCGTCCGCCACACTACCCCCTTGAGTGAGCCTTGGCCGAGAGGCCACCCCTCCCCCCTTTGTGGTGCCTCGCCATGGGGTACCCCACTAGCCTAGTTGTTTTCGTATAATACCCCTTGTTGTGGTATAGAAATACTCTCCTAATATTGTTATAATGTCCAAATACCTTGGCCCAAATACCTTGTAGTATTCCCAAGGTTACACTTATACAAAGCCCAGAAATACGATTATACTTCCTTTAGCCACAAAAACGAAACCCTAAGGAAATCTTCACCCGTTGTTGAAGTTGTAAGTAGAAGTTAGTTAGAACTTAAGGGTTGTTTGAGCGCTCGAGTAGGAGCTAAGCGTTGCTCAGGATCGACTTTATACTTGGATAATTGTGGGCTTATCGAGGTAAACACTACTGTCCTTCTATTGTAATTGGAAATTACATGTTTGAATATATAGTTGAAGTATACTATAGAACTATACTTAGTACTGTGGCACTGTCTTTTGACTTAAGCCTGAAGAATTAAGAATCGAATCAATCGTAATTACATAGGATGTATTCTGAGAATTGTGTAGTATTACTGTGTAGTAGAATTGTACACGTCCGGTTAGGCGTGTAAAACCCCCCCCTGGTTGGCTTGGTAGTCGGCCTCGATAGAGAAGGAGATTTGCTTGCTGTGGGGAGGTGCGCCAATTTTCGTAGATTATGGAACGTTGAGATCTAGATGTTAATGCGCCTTGTGGCCTTATAGGTTGAAGTACTACGTGTGGAGTGATCCACGGCAAGGAGTAGCCGGCGGTTTGAGGTACTTGGAGCGCTTTGCTATTAGTCGACAATCGCCGCGAGGTATGTGAACCTCTTCCTATCTCTTCTAGCATGATATGTGTGAACTATGTGCACGGTAGACGATACGTGTTAATCGTGTTTGATTGTTCTTAAAACATAAAGTGTTATAAAGCATATATGGGAAGATGGTTATAACAGCTGAATGTACGTAAGAAAATACTTTTTGGTTATAAAAAAGTTAAATCATGAGAATTATAAATGCCTAGTTATAATAAAGGACTTGATGTATTTCAAAAGATTTATAAATCGTTTTGAAGGGAGAGTAACACTTGGTTTTAAATGGTTTTAAAAATAGTTATAATAAGATTTATGGGGAGTTAGTTATAATTTCTTAAGAGAGGTAAAGATAATGGTTTACTGATGTTATAAGTTAAGAGACTTGATCTTATAAGTTAAGAGAGTTAACTTATTTGTTCTAATGTGAATGTTTGTGTGAAACCTCATTCGTGAGTAATGAGTACTTGGTGTTATTTAAAGGATAATGTTTCTTGATTTCGAAATCGAATGTGTATCGGCTGCACCACCGCGGCGTTAATAAAGGAAAATGTATTGAATAATGATGAATTGTATTAAAACCAGAGAAACCTCCATCCGCATAGAAACTAAGATGAGACAAAATGATATACATTTTCTAGATCATGGTCATGTAATAAGAATGTTGTAAACAAGAATAACCTACTCACGTGAGACATATATTACTCAATTGTTCTAAAAAGGAATCAAGTGATTAAGTTTGGGAACTATGAAACCATTTGAAAATGAGAAGCTTGAGTAATTGAAACTAGGCAACCGGAACTTAGGAAAAGAATGTTGTTACTTGATTTTTGAAAAGGAATGTGGGTTGGTCATTCTAATACTACGGGTATCGGGTGACTTTTATAAAAGTAATGGATCTCTTTTAAAAGAACTTAACGTATGTAGTACTTTGGGGTTAAAACCCGACTTTGGTATAAATGGAAGTACTTTGAGTTGTTGTGAAACTTGCCTATGCTTGTTGTTGTGAAACTTGCCTATGCTTGTTGTTGTGAAACTTGCCTATGCTTGTTGTTGTGAAACTTGCCTATGCTTGTTGTTGTGAAACTTGCCTATGCTTGTGATGATAGCCTTTGTTTTGCAAGTGTGGTATTTCGCGTTACCGCGTCTCGATAGGGGCGGTTGACTTGTTGAGAACTTATCGACGTCCGCGGTGATGGAGAATTCCACGTATGTTTCCATTTTGATTACTGTCTTGTTGTTGATATCACATGGACATGTCTACACCGATGCAGTATTCCGGGGGCATGCGGCCGGGTTGATTACCCGATATATGGTTATTACTGCAACATGGACGTGTCTACACCGATGCAGTATTCCGGGGGCATGTGGCCATGCGGCAGGGTTGACCACCCAGTATATTGTTATTGAGGTTACATGGGCATGTCTACACCGGCGCGATTCCGGTACGTGGCCACGCGGCCTTGTTATTATTGTTGCATCATGGACATGTCTACACCGAGGCGATTCCGGCACGCGCCATGATGCGAACATGATGGATGTATGGGCGTGAGACCCATAGTTATATTCGAGTGGTGACTTTGAGGCGTGAGTCCTCGACTTGACTGCTTTTATGTTTGCATCTTGTATTTTGGTTATCATACATGTCTCCTGCTTTTAAGCTATTATGATTTCATTTACAGTATTTGACAGTTTCACATACTTGGTACCTGTTGTACTGACCTCCTTCGGGGGGCTGCGTTCATGCCGCAGGTAGAGGTACATCGGTCGTGGATCCTCGCCCTTAGGATCTCAGTTCAGCGTTTTGGGAAGCTCCGTTTCTCCGGAGGCTTATCTTTTGGTATGTGTTCTGAGTCAGGTTCTTGTACATCTGTGGTATGGCGGGGCCCGCCCCACCACAGCCAGAAATCTTAAGTGCAGTAGAATCACAAGTGTGGTTGTAAAGGATTAAACTGTTCAGGTTTTATGTATGTACTGAAGGCAACTGTGTTGGTTGGCGTGTTTATTTATTATATCTCTTGTTGCTTGATTCATGGTTTATTTTCCGCTGGTTTTCTCTGAGGTTGTATCACTAGGTGCGCCGGTAAGGCACGATGAACGGCCCGGTTCGGGGTTACAAAGTGGTATCGAGCGCTTAGTCCTCGGAAAGTGTCTACGCACCGTGTCTAGTAAGTCTTGATTATCGGTGTGTTGTGCACCACATCTATAATCGTGAGGCTATAGGACATTTAGGATCGGTTTCCATTCTTCTCATTACGAGATCGTGCCTTAGCCGTGTTGTAAGTTGGACCCTCTCGACGTGTTTCGCTTTTTACCGCTTATGCCTCGCGAAGGCAACCAGGCCCGGCGGGCAAGGCAGCCGAGGAGCCGCTAGTGGGATTCAGAGGAGTACGAGTGGCGCAGCCCGGCCAAGACTGAGGTAGTGCTCAGACGGCGAGTTTTGCGACGCCGCCAAAGACCAAAGAAGTTTAGAGCCGCAGCGGTAGGCTGCCGAGACTACAAGACTGAGCCTCATCCCACACCGAGCGGGGAGACGGGTCACGAGATGGCCCGATTATCGCCGTGGTCAGGCCGATATGAGATAGGCCGGACGCAGCAGATTCAGCCCAAAGAAGACTGTAGTGCACCCGAGGCGCATAGCTGAGGCTACGGATTTCCTTAGTTGTAGCCCGCCCGAGTTTTACTGGTCGAGGCCGAGGATGATCCGCAGGAGTTCATCCGTCGATGCAGAGGATCACGCGGGTGATCAAGGCTTCAGATCGAGTCGCGTGACATTTGTTCGTGATCGCCGCGTGATACCGCATCCGATTGTTTGATTCGTGGAGCTTTCCGGGATAGCATGCACTTCCACCGCTTGGGACGAAGTTTTCGGGGCCTTCCGGCACATTTCTTGCCTCCACAAATGGCGAGGGCTCGGCCGACAGATTTTTGATGTTGAGGCGATCCGCGCATGCCGAGTACAATGTGGAGTTCGACTCATTGGCGGTATGTTCCCGCATTAGTAGCTAGTATGGAGGATCGAGTGCACCGATATGTTACAGGCTCGATGATTACCTAGCAGAGAGTTGTTGGTGTTTCTTCACCGCACGACATTGCCCGCATTCGTGCTCATGCACTGCGGCGAGCGCAGAGATCGACGGTAGACCGCCACAGGAAGGCCAAGACGGCCGGATATTTTGGCGACTTTCGAGGCGGACCGCCAAGAAGCCAGACTAGTTATGTACTCCGCCATTGCGAGTGGTCCTCCGCAGCCTTCGGACCCTTGGGATATTCGTGAGCGTGGGGCTCGTGTTTCATGTTCAGGGAGTAGGGTGTTGGCGGGATGCACACCCTACCTGTGGTCGATGTGGTAGACCGCATTTAGGAGAGTGTCGTAGTACAAGGAGCTTGTTATTCTTGCGGCCAACAGGGCCATATGACGAGAGACTGTCCGACCAGGGGTAGCACTGGTAGGATAGCACAGACTACTAGAGCAGTTGCGGGCCACGGTAGAGGTCGCGGTGGAAGTTCCCAGTTTTAGCGGTCCTTGAACCGCCTAGTTTCAGGTATATCCTTAACCCTCTAGAGTTTTGTGTGTATTGATGTTGTTGATGTGTTTAATGATATGTTTGGATAGCTTTGTGCTAAAATGTGATTTAGAAACCTGGTTAGTGAAAAGGGTAAGTCCCTGGGTAGTGTGAAATGGAAGTGGTAGCTTTCATGACCTGTAGAGGTAAGATTGTTCGGATCAAGAAATTAGAGAGTTGGCGCTGATGGGTCGGGTTGGGGCTATGCGGGCCAACCCGCGTCCCGCTTTCGGAAGGGTCAGCTGGGTGGTCCCGCCAGTGGCGTGGTCACGAGGGTGCTAGGCCCAAGTTTAGATGACCATCGTATGAGTTCGTGGATACGTTCGACCAGAATCAGTTCGTGAAGGCCGGGAATGGCCTTAGGGGAAATCGAGATTAGTGAGATGACCAAGTTTGGAGGTAGTGACTCCAAGGGTTGGAAAAGCGTTGAAGTGTGGTACGGATACTAGAAAGAGTTTGAGTGTTCGAGAAGCGGTACAAGAAGATAGGGGAAAAGTGAGCGTGTATGATCGCTTTCTTGTGAAATGAAAGTGTGAAGGGTGTATATTTTAGACCTCGGTAAGGGGTTTTGTGATGATTAGAGGTATTTCCTCGTTGACTTGGGTTTAAGTATTGCGCGTTTGTTATTTTTATGGCGGGTGTGGCATGATCGTTGCGCGTATAGCGATGAAGGCTATACTAGCGCATGTTTGTGTTGAGACTTGAGAAGGAACATTCGACGAATGTTTCTAGCGAGGAGAATGTTATACCGCTTTTTCCGCAGTATGTGCGTATGGACGTGCGACGTAAATTTGAGCCTTAAGATAGGCATTGGATTCGAAATTTGGGCACAAGTGCCGACAGAGTCGTTCGTCGAAAACGCTTTCCACACTACGTTGGGAAAATTCCGCTATGTCATTTAGTATTTTTGCGGATTTTTCCGAGCAACGGAACATTTTTGGACCAACGGGAGGGTGACACTTGTCACCCTCATTGGACGGTAAAGAGGAGGCTTGGCCTTGGCCGATTGGTTCATGGTTTTGTGCCTTGTTTTGTGCCATGTTTTGTGGAGTAGGGGTTAGGGTGCACTTGGCTTGATCTTGGCCTTACACTTGCTATACACTTGGAAGGATCTTGGCCATTGGTTGGCTTTTGGTTTTGCTATAAATACCCCTCTAATGCAAGAGTTATTATTCATCCACACTTGTGAAATTCCAAGAAAATACTCCTCCCTCTTGTGAGCAATTCGTCCGCCACACACTACCCCCTGAGCGAGCCTTGGTCGAGAGGCCACCCTCCCCTGTGGTGCCTTGGCGGGTAACCCCTAGCCTAGTTGTTTCGTGATAATACCCTTGTTGTGGTATAGAAATACTCTCCTAATATTGTTATAATGTCCAAATACCTTGGCCCAAATACCTTGTAGTATTCCCAAGGTTACACTTATACAAAGCCCAGAAAATACGATTATACTTCCTTTAGCCACAAAACGAAACCCTAAGGAAATCTTCACCCGTTGTTGAAGTTGTAAGTAGAAGTTGGTTAGAACTTCTAAGGGTTGTTTGGAGCGCTGAGTAGGAGCTAGCGTTGCTCGGGATCGACTTTATACTTGGATAATTTTGGGCTTATCGAGGTAAACACTCATCTTCTTCTATTGTAATTGGAAATTACATGTTTGAATATATAGTCAAGTATACTATAGAACTATACTTAGTAATCTTGGCCTTGTCTTTTGACTTAAGCTGAAGAATTAAGAATCGAATCGAATCAGTAATTACATAGGACGACATAAAGAGACTTGTGTAGTATTCTCGTAGTAGAATTGTACACGTCCAGGTTAGGCGTAAAACCCTGGTTGGCTTCGTAGCCGCCTCGATAGAGAAGGAGATTTGCATTTGTGGCGGGGAGTCGCCAATTTTCTGTAGATTATGGAACGTTGAGATCTAGATGTTAATAAAGCGCCGTGGCCTTATAGGTTGAAGTACTACGTGTGGAGTGATCCACTTGGCTTAAGGAGTAGCCGCGGTTTGAGGTACTTGAGCGCTTTTGCTATTAGTCGACAATCGCCGAGGTATGTGAACCTCTTCCTATCTCTTCTAGCATGATATGTGTGAACTATGTAAATGCGGTGACGCATACGTGTTAATTGTGTTTGATTGTTCTTAAAACATAAAGTGTTATAACGCTTTATGGGAAGTTGGTTATAATGACTTTATGTAGGTAAGAAAATACTTTGTGGTTTTAAAAGGTAATCGATGAGAATTATAATCGGCTTGTTATAATAAAGGACTTGATGTATTTCAAAAGATTTATAAATCGTTTTGAAGGAGAGTAACACTTGGTTTTAAAAGGTTTTAAAAAGAGTTATACTAAGCTTTATGGGGAGTTAGGTATAATGTCTTAAGAGAGGTAAAGAAAATGGTTTACTGATGTTAGAAGTTAAGAGACTTGATCTTATAAGATAAGAGACTTAACTTATTTGTTCTAATGTGAATGTTTGTGTGAAACCTCATTCGTGAGTAATGAGTACTTGGTGTTATTTAAAGGATAATGTTTCCGATTTGAAATCGAATGTGTATCGACAGGACCAACTGCAGCGTTAATAAAGGAAAATGTATTGAATAATGATGAATTGTATTAAAACCGAGAAACCTCCATCCGCATAGAAACTAAGATGAGACAAAATGATATACATTTTCTAGATCATGGCTGCTGTAATAAGAATGTTGTAAACAAGAATAACCTACTCTCACGTGAGACATATATTACTCAATTGTTCTAAAAAGGAATCAAGTGATTAAGTTTGGGAACTATGAAACCATTTGAAAATGAGAAGCTTGAGTAATTGAAACTAGGCAAACTGGAACTTAGGAAAAGAATGTTGTTACTTGATTTTGAAAAGGAATGTGGGTTGGTCATTCTAATACTACGGGTATCGGGTGACTTTTATAAAAGTAATGGATCTCTTTTAAAAGAACTTAACGTATGTAGTACTTTGGGGTTAAAACCCGGACTTTGGTATAAATGGAAGTACTTTGAGTTGTTGTGAAACTTGCCTATGCTTGTTGTTGTGAAACTTGCCTATGCTTGTTGTTGTGAAACTTGCCTATGCTTGTTGTTGTGAAACTTGCCTATGCTTGTGATGATAGCCTTTGTACAAGTGTGGTATTTACGTATTACCGCGTCTCGATAGGGCGGTTGACTTGTTGAGAACTTACCGACGCGTCGGGCGGTGATGGAGAATTCCACGGGTATGTTTCCATTTTGATTCTTGTCTTGTTGTTGATATCACATGGGCGTATCTACACCGTCACGATTCCGGCATGCGGCTACGCGCCGTTGATTACCGATATATGGTTATTCTTGCAACATGGGCGTGTCTACACCGTCGCGATTCCGGCACGTGGCCACGCGGGGTTGACCACCTAGTATATTGTTATTGAGGTTACATGGGCATGTCTACACTGATGCAGTATTCCGGGGGCACGTGGCCAGGCGGCCTTGTTATTATTGTTGCATCATGGACATGTCTACACCGAGGCGATTCCGGCATGCGGCCATGATGCGAACATGATGGATGTATGGGCGTGAGACCCATAGTTATATTTGAGTGGTGACTTTGGGCGTGAGTCCCTGACTTGACTGTTTTTATGTTGCGTACTGTATTTTGGTTATCATACATGTCTCCTGCTTTTTAAGCTATTGTGATTTCATTTACGATGTTGTGATTTCACATACTTGGTACTGTTATCGACCTCCTTCGGGCCGCGTCATGCTGCAGTAGAGGTACATCGATCGTGGATCCTCGCTCTTAGGATCTCGGTTGCGTTGGGAAGCTCCGTTTTCTCGGAGGCTTATCTTTTGTATGTGTTCCACGAGTTGTAGGTTCTTGTACATTCGAGGGTATGGCGGCCCACTGTCCGTCATCATTGTAAATCTTAAGTGCAGAATCATTGTAGGCGTGGTTGTAAAAGGATTAAACTGTTAGGTTTTATGTATATACTGAAGGCAACTGTTTTGGTTGGCCTGTTTATTTATTATATCTCTTGTTTCATGATTCATGTTTTATTTTCCGCTGGTTTTCTCTGATGTTGTATCACTAGGGTGCCCGGGGTAAGGCACCAGTAACGGGCCCGGGTTCGGGGGGTTACAGATCTCACCCGTACCATTCTCGAAATCCTACTACGTAGTTCAATCTATTAACATAGTCTTCCATTAACTCCCTTAATAATAACTTCTTAAGGGTCCATTTCCTTCTCAGACAGCTCATTATTTCCTAATTATCTCAATTTAGTACGTAAAACCTTGATGAGAATTCATTAAACTGTTTCATACCTTCCCAGTATTTATATAGTCCTTACCAACTCCTGGTAATCTAAAATCATTCTAGGCAACACGCGTCTGACCCTCATACATAACTCCGTAGAGATGTATGTCACAATACCAACTATACTATAATCATTACCAACCTGGATACGCAATCCACATAGTCCTTCCTGGGTCACGCTTTGCCTCGTAGCTGCAATCAACATAACTCGTTAGGGAGAGACTACCCTAACAACACAGCTCTATCGCACGATCTCAGAGTGAGAAGAATGGAAACCAATCCTAAATGTCCTGCAACCTCCTGATTATAGATGTGGTGCACAACACACCGATAATCAAGACTCTACTAGACACGGTCTGTAGACACTTTCCGAGGACTAACTGCTCTGATACCACTTTTGTCACGACCCGACCCCGGGCCCGCGACTGGTGCCCTACCTAGGCACTCCTTTCTATATACATCAGAGAATAACAGCGGAACATACACAACTTATAAAATGCTTAAACATAAAACAACAACAGGCTAGACGATAAGGCCACCTTCCGTAAAATATACATAATAAAACAGTATATTTTTTTTTCTTTACAACCCAATCCACAAATGTAACTATAGACCTCTAAGAATAACAAATGTGAAGGGACAAGGACCCGCCATACCCCTGAATGTACAACAACCGACCATACCAGGGATAAGCCTCCGGAGTAATGGAGCTTCTCAACAGCTGAATCAGTGATCCTAAAAGTGAGGATCAGCTACCTGTATACTCTACCTGCGGCATGAACGCAGGCCCCCGAAGGAGGTCAGTACTGTTATACCCCGTATTTCCAGAGTATGTACGTGAGGGCATACGTACAAAAGTTTAGCCTTAGTTAGGCACTTTGGACGAAAAATATTTGTGCACAACTCACTAAAAGAATCGTTTTCCGACGAAACATTTTACAAAGCTTGCGTAGGGAAAATTCCGTCTATGTCATTTATTATTTTTGCGGATTTTTCCGAGAGACGAAACATTTTGGACCAACGAGAGGGCGACACTTGTCACCCTCTAATTGGTGGACGTATTGGGCGGTAAAGGGGACGAATTGGGGGCTTGTTTTGTCAAGGAGTTGGTAGGATATTTTTGTGTAGTAGATGGATAAGGACACTTGCCTAAATCCTCACCCTACACTTGCATAGCACTTGGCTTCATCTTGGCCATTGGTTGGCCATTTCTTGACCTATAAATACCCCCTTAAGATGAAGAGTTCTTCATCCACAAATCAAACTTTCCAAGTCTAAAATTCCTCCCTCTCCCTTGTGAGCTTCTCGTCCAAGAGCTCTCCCTCTAAAGGAGCCTAGCCAAACACCCTCTCTCCTCTAGCCTAGTGGCTTCGCCAAGTACCCCCTTGGTAGAAAGTTGTCTTCCAAGTAAGGTTACTATTCCTAAATACCTAGCCCAAATCCCTTATAGTACTTAAGTAGAAGTTGTGAAGAACTTCTAAGGGTTTCGAGCTATCGGGCGTCAGGACTAGGAGCTAAACCTCGCTCAGGATCGACTTTTAACTTGGATAATTTTGGGCTTATCAATGTAAATAATCTTATCCTTCTTTTGTAATTAGAGAATACATACTGTAGAAGTATAGGAATAAGTATAAATACTTAGAAGGATATTACAGAATAGAAGTGAACTGTTATCACAGTAGAAGGGTATAACAGAAGAAGAATTAAACTGTACTTACATAGGACTGTTTTTACAGTAGACTTGTATAGCTTATCGGGTAGGGAAGTGCTGCCCGATTTTCCGTAGAATAGAGAACCCTCTACTTAGAACTGTTTACAGAATAGTCTAGACGTTGATAGACGTATTTGACTATTATAGGTTGATTCTCTGCGCGCGACATATTCGACTTGGCAGGTGGATTTCGCCGAGAAGGTATGTGATTCTTCCTATACTCTTAAGCATGATATTTTAAAATATATATATAGTACGGTAGACGATACGTGTTAAGCGAATAATAATTACGGCAATGTCTTTTGACTTAAGCCTGAATAATAATTACGGCAATGTCTTTTGACTTAAGCCTGAATAATAAAGATCTTAAAGTCTTTCAAAAAGAATTATAAATCAGTTTTGAAAGAAGAAGAATATTTGAAAGGAGCTTAAGAGTTATACTAGCTTTATGGGAAGTTAAGTATAACGACTTAAGAAAGATAAAAGGAACAGTTTACTTATGTGTTTATAAAAGACTTATATTGATCTCTGGAAAGTATAATAAAAATGGTTTGATGAGTAGACATAATATGATGCTATGTGTGTTAGTGTCTTGTAACATTTGTATAAGAGAGTATTCTTGTTGTGCTTATGTTGTTTAACGATAAGCTGTTATGTTAGTGTAATATCACTCACCTCTTGACATATTACCGGGGTTAAGCTGCCCTCCGATGCGGGGTAGACTCAGGCGGTCTGGGACCATGATTCGAGAATACCTCATGCGGGTCCAGGGGACCTATGTGGAGCTACGAGAGTTCCAGGTTAGTGTGTCGGGTTATACCTCATGCGGTCTATGTGGCCATGCGGACTACGAGTCGGGGCGATCTTGAGGAGTAGCACCCTCGACGCGGGTTATACCTCATGCGCCTATGTAAGTGGCCTATGCGGACTACGGAGTCGAGATTAGGCTTGCATAATGATACTATGGGCGATTGGCCCGCTCGATCATTCGCACCTAGAAAAGACCTCATTACGATTTACTATTGTTGCTCTTGTTTTAGATGTGGCACTATGTGCGGTTACATTGGTTGTTTCGTGCATATTTGTAAATTGATTTTAAAATGATATGATTTCATTTAAGTATTTTACAGTTTCACATACTTAGTACCTGTTGTACTGACCTCCTTCCGGAGGCTGAGATCATGTCGCAGGTAAGGGCAAGCAGGTGCTAGATCCGCATCCTTAGGATCTTTTGCGTTGGTGTCAGGAGCTCCATCTTCTCCGGAGGCTCGACTTTTGGGTATGATCTCCCTGTTGTAGATAGTTTTGTGCGATAGGTATGGCGGGGCCCTGTCCCGCCATAGTTGTTTACTTCCTTAGAGGTCTGTAGTCCTATTGTACAGTTGGGATGTAAACTGCCAGATTTTGATATATATATATGCCGAAAGGTGCCGTTTTCTCAGATAAAATGTGTCTCTTTTACAATTGTTTCATGTCTTATGTTTTTATATTCCACTGATTTTCTCTGATGTATGACTGCTTGGGTGCCCGGGTAAGGCACGATACAGCCCCGAACGTCGTGACAAAAGTGGTATCGAGCGATTAATCCTCGGAAAGTGTCTGAGCCGTATCTAGTAGTCTTGATTATCGGTGTGTTTGCACCACACCAATAATCGTGAGGCTATAGGATATTTAGGATTGGTTTCATTCTTCTCACTCGAGATCGTGCCTTAGAGCCGTGTTATATGTCGACCTCTAACGTATTCCTTTTATGCGATTATGCCTCCACGTAAGGCAACCGGGCCCGAAGGCAAGGCGGCCAGGAGTGCTAGTGGACACCGAGTCACGAGGGCTCGGGCCCGATCTATACGAGACGGCGAGTTCCACGACGCCGCCGACCCGGGAGGGTTTAGGGGCGCGGCATGGGCGATGAGACCACATTACCTACACCTCGATCCCACACTGGAGCAGATGAGATGGGTTCTGAGAGATGGCCCGATCGCCAGATCGTGGCAGAACATGAGGACAGTGGATGCGGCAGTTCGATTCCAGATAGTACCGTGGTTCACCCGAGGCGATTTGAGACTACGGGATTTCTGAGTTGTAGCCGCGAGTTCTACGGGTCGAGGCACGAGGATGATCCGCGAGAGTTCATCCGTCGATTCTGAGGATCATCGCGGGTGATCAAGGCTTGAGACCGAGTCTGTGACGCCCGATTCGCGATCGGCTACGTGATACCGCGATCGATTGGTTTAATTCGTGAGTTATCCGGGAGAGCGGCGTCCCAGTACTGGGATGAGTTCTCGAGGCTTTTCTCACTCACTTCTTGCCTCCACGGATGAGAGGCACGCGCAAATGATTTTTGTTCTTTGAGGCAGAGAGGGCGCACAGTCCGGGAGTACAACGTTGAGTTTGATTCGTTGGCTCGATATGTCCCTCGCTGCAGTAGCAGATATGGAGGAGGGTGCATCGCCACGTCACGGGCTAGATGATTATATGGCGAGTCTCATGCGGGTGGCTCTTGACGAGCATGGATATTACCCGCATGCGAGCTCATGCACTTGGATGCGGCGAGCGTAGAGGCCACGGTTGTGACAGACAGCAGAAGAAGACGGGGCGGCAGGTCTTTTGGTAGCTATCGTGGTGGGCGGCCTCGGGCGATCTAGATTTTCACCACGGCAGCTCGAGCACTCGCACCGTCCTCGACACCGAGATATTCGAGGCGAACCAGGCCGGGACTTGAGCGTCGAGCGAGGTGCGGCGGTCGGGACCACCCCTCGCCGGTGTGGCGTCACGGTAGATTCCACTTCGGAATTGTGGTAACGCTACGGAGTTTATTCTGATTGGCCAGCGAGGTCACTTTGCGGAACCGTCCGACCAAGGGCGATCGATGGTAGGGTCACCATGAGTTCTTTCGCCGTCTTCATCTCCTACGATTACTTGCCGAGGCGCGGTACACATGGGCCGCCAGGTCGCGGCAGAGGTCGTGGCGGTCGATTCTAGCGGTCCTCGAGCCGTATTTATGCCTTGTCCACCGGCGGGATCGTGAGGCCTCACTGATGTAAATCACGAGTACCTTATCGGGCGGTTATGATGTGTATGCCTTGATAGATCCGGGTTCTACTGTCCTATATATCTCCTCTTATCGCTAGTAGGATAGGGATAGAGCACGATTCCATAGACCGCTTTCGAGGTAGCTACGCGCGATGGGTGATTCGGTAGCTCGCGGGTATATAGGGCTTGTCGATGACCATTTGCGATCGTCGACCAGCCGACTTGATAGAGTTGGACATGACCGATTCGATGTGATCATGGGTATGGATTGGCTGGCTTCTGCTACACCAATGTATCTGCAGGGAGAGTAGTGCGGTTCCGGTTTCTGAGGAGCCGTTGTTGAGTGGGAGGAACACGCGGTCGCCGAGGGTAGGTTTATTTCCTACCTCAAGGCTGGAAGATGGTGCAAGGGTATATCTACCATCTCATTCGGGTGTTTGATATCGAGGTCGCGGTACAGATTTTGATCAGTTCGAGTCGAGAGTTCCCGGACGTGTTTCAGACGACCTTCCGTATCCTCACGAGAGAGATTGAGTTTTGTATAGATGTGTTGCGGACACTCGGCTATTTCCATTCCGCCATGAGAATGGCACTGCCGAGTTGAGAGAGTTGAAGGACCACCGCGAGATTTCCGGAGAAGGGCTTCATGAGCCTAGTGTTTCTCCCCGGGAGCGCCATTGTTCGTGAAGAAGAAGGACGGGGCCTTTGCGCATGTGTGTTGATTACAGGTGAACAAGGTGACCATTAAGAACGAATACCCCCTTCCCGAGATTGATGATTTGTTCGACCTGCAGTGGCGCGAGATGTTTCTCAAGATTGATCTGCGATCGGGCTATCATCAGTGCGAGTCGAGAGGCAGATGTCCTAGGATCGCATTGGACCCGACGGGCATTATGAGTTCAGTGGTCATGTCTTTCGTTGACGAATGCTCGCGTATTCATGGATTTGATGAACCGAGTGTTCAAACCATTTTGGACACGATTGTGATAGTGTTCATTGATGATATCTTGGTTTATTCGTCGAGCCGGAGCACGCGGGCATTTGAGGACTGTGCTGACAGTTCTCCAGGACCAGCAGTTATACGCCATGTTTTCCAAATGTGAGTTTTGGTTAGCCGTGGCTTTTCTTGGGCATATTGTGGGTGATGGTATTCGTGGATACGCCAAGATCGAGGCATCGGGAGTTGGCCTAGACCTACTACTCCGGCGAGGTTCGTAGTTTACGGGCCTCGAGTTATTATCGGTTCGTGAGAAGTTTGCTTCTATCTACGCACCATTGACTAGGCCGACTCGGAGCGGCCAAGTTTGATGGTGATGCTTGTGGCGGGGTTTCGATTCTTGAAGGAGATCGACGACCGCCTCGTTCTTACTCTTCCGGAGGGTCCAGACGGTTATGTTGTGTATTGTGACGTCGTGCATCGGGCTGGGATGTGTGTTGACGCGGCAGGTAAGGTTATAAGCGTCGCATCCGACAACTTAAGCATGAGAGGAACTACCCCACCCATGATTTGGAGTCGGCGTGATTCACGCCAAGATCTGGAGGCCTATTTGTATGGGGTTCATGTGGATATTTATACGCACCACAAGAGCCTCCAGATATCTTCACCAGAGGAGTGAACTTACGAATGCGAGACGGTGGTTAGAGTTACTTAAGGATTACGATGTTGATATCCTGCACCACGGGAAGGCCAATGTTGTGGCGATGCTCTGTCGTAGGTCGATGGGGAGTCTATCGGATGTGCGGCCGAGAGGAGGCATGGTTCGCGATTTGCATCGATTAGCGAGCCTTGGTGTCCGCTCGATTGATTACGATAGCGATGGGGTTCGAGTTCGAGAGGTTGCCGAGTCTTCCATCGTCGAGAGGTGAAGAGGCAACAGTTGAGGATCCGGTTTGATTCGTATCGTGATGCGCTCTTCGTGAGGAAGGGTCCTTTGAGGTAGCTTTGATGGGTGCTAAGGTTTGAGGGCGTTGTGTGTTCCGGATGTTTGAGGACTTCGGCAGAGTTCTAGGGGAAGCACACGCGGCGTTACTCATCCATCCGGGTCGACCAAGATGTACCACGACCTTAGATCCGTGTATTGGTGGGATGGCTTGAAGAGGACGTTGCGAGTTTGTAGCTCGGCCCGTGTTGTCGCAGTGAAGATAGAGCACCAGAGGCCGGTGGTTTGTTGCGGACGATAGAGATCCCGACGGAAGTGGGAGGTGATCAACATGGACTTTATCACGGGATTACCTCGCACTCGAGGAGACATGATTCTATACGGGTTATCGTCGACGGTGACGAAATCAGCCCACTTTCTTCCCGTCGGAGCGACTTTTTCGGAGGATTATGCCGACTTTATATCCGAGAGATCGTCGATCGCATGGAGTCCCTATTTCGATCATATCGCATGCAGGAGCCCGATTACGCTAACTTCGAGGTCTTTCTAGAAGGGTTTAGGAGCAGTGAGCACGAGTGCTGCATTCCATCCGCACGCACGGACAGCGGTCGCATTATCCGGACTCTCGAGGATATGTCATGCGAGCTGTGTTATTGACTTGAGGGTAGGAGGATCATTTGCCTCTAGTTGAGTTTGCATATAATAATAGCTACCACTCAAGATTGGATGGCGCCTTATGAGGCCTTGTATGGGAGGAAGTGCGGATCGCGATAGGTTGGTTTGATGTGAGAGGTGCGATTAGTGGGACCATATTTGGTGCGGCGAGCAATGGATAAGGTGAAGCTTATCCGGAGGCGGTTCTTGGCACTCGAGTCAGCGAAGTCATATCGCAGATCATCGTCGTCGGCATCCGTAGTTCGAGGTTGATGATTGGGTTTTCTGAAGGTGTCACCCATGAAGGGTGTGATGAGATTCGGAAAGAAAGGAAACTTCACGGCGTACATTGGGCGTGTCAGTTGTCCGCAGGGTAGGCAAGGTTGCCTATGAGTTGGATCTGCCGTCCGATCTGGAGGCAGTGCATGCGGTGTTTCATGTTTCTATGCTGAGGAGATGTATCGGGTATCCATCTAGAGTGCATCCGATTGACGATGTCCATGTGACCGAGGGGTTATCGTATAAGGAGATTCCCATAGCGATAATCGATCGTCAGGTTAGGCATCTGCGGACCAGGCGTGGCTTAGTCAAAGTTACGTGGCGAAGCAGGCTCAGGGAGGAGATGACGTGGGAAGCTGAGGAGGACATGAGGCAGAAGTATCCTCACCTATTCCCCACACCTCCAGGTAACTCACTTTCCTACTTGTAAATTTTCATTGTCATATATGCCTAAGTGTTGTTTTGTGGCCGTGTGTGGCATTTGCAAACTGTTTAAGCTTTTTCGTTAACTGTCTTGGGAAGGAACATTCGGGACGAATGTTTCTAAGGAGGGGAGAATGTTATACCCCGTATTTCCAAAGTATGTACGTGAGGGCATACGTACAAAAGTTTAGCCTTAGTTAGGCACTTTGGACGAAAAATATTTGTGCACAACTCACTAAAAGAATCGTTTTCCGACGAAACGTTTTACAAAGCTTGCGTAGGGAAAATTCCGGCTATGTCATTTATTATTTTTGCGGATTTTTCCGAGAGACGAAACATTTTGGACCAACGAGAGGGCGACACTTGTCACCCTCTAATTGGTGGACGTATTGGGCGGTAAAGGGGACGAATTGGGGGCTTGTTTTGTCAAGGAGTTGGTAGGATATTTTTGTGTAGTAGATGGATAAGGACACTTGCCTAAATCCTCACCCTACACTTGCATAGCACTTGGCTTCATTGGCTGGTTGGCCATTTCTTGACCTATAAATACCCCTTAAGATGAAGAGTTCTTCATCCACAAATCAAACTTTCCAAGTCTAAAATCCCTCCTCTCCTTGTGAGCTTCTCGTCCAAGAGCTCTTCCCACTCTAAAGGAGCCTGTGAAACACCCTCTCCCTCCCTCTAGCCTAGTGGCTTCGCCAAGTACCCCTCGGTAGAAAGTTTTCTTCCAAGTAAGGTTACTTATTCCTAAATACCTAGCCCAAATCCCTTATAGTACTTAAGTAGAAGTTGTGAAGAACTTCTAAGGGTTTCGAGCTATCGGGCGTCGGACTAGGAGCTAAACCTCGCTCAGGATCGACTTTTAACTTGGATAATTTTGGGCTTATCAATGTAAATAATCTTATCCTTCTTTTGTAATTAGAGAATACATACTGTAGAAGTATAGGAATAAGTATAAATACTTAGAAGGATATTACAGAATAGAAGTGAACTGTTATCACAGTAGAAGGGTATAACAGAAGAAGAATTAAACTGTACTTACATAGGACTTTTTTTACAGTAGACTTGTATAGCTTACCGGGTAGGGAAGTGCTGCCCGATTTTCCGTAGAATAGAGAACCCTCTACTTAGAATCATTTCTGAGAATAGTCTGAGGCGTTGATAGGCGTATTTGACTATTATAGGCTGATTCTCTGCGCGCGACATATTCGACTTGGCAGGTGGATTTCGCCGAGAAGGTATGTGATTTTTCCTATACTATGAAGCATGATATTTTAAAATATATATATAGTACGGTAGACGTACATGTGTTAACTGAATAATAATTACGGCAATGTCTTTTGACTTAAGCCTGAATAATAATTACGCAATGTCTTTTGACTTAAGCTGAATAATAAAGATCTTAAAGTCTTTCAAAAGAATTATAAATCGCTTTTGAAAGAAGAAGAATATTTGAAAGGAGCTTAAGAGTTATACTAGCTTTATGGGAAGTTAAGTATAACGACTTAAGAAAGATAAAAGGAACAGTTTACTTATGTGTCTATAAAAGACTTATATTGATCTCTGGAAAGTATAATAAAATGGTTTGATGAGTAGACATAATATGATGCTATGTGTGTTAGTGTCTTGTAACATTTGTATAAGAGAGTATTCTTGTGCTTATGTTGTTTAACGATAAGCTGTTATGTTAGTATAATATCACTCACCTCTTGACATGATACGGGGTTAAAGCGCCTCCGTCTGGGGTAGACTTCGGTGATGCAGGACGTGATTCGAGAATACCTCATGCGGGTCCAGGGACTATGCGAGCTACGAGAGTTCGAGGTTAGTGTGCGGGGTTATCTTGTCACGACCGACCGGGCCCGTGGATCGTGCCTTACAGGCACCCTACAGTAAACATCGAGAGATAACGGAACATACAAGAAACTTATAAAATAAAAGCGGTAATAAAACAACAAAGTTAGCGATAGGGCTACCTTCCGACGTACATACATAAAGCGGTTGCCTCCTTTTTCTTCTGGTGACCCACGATATGTGACTATGGACTTAAGAGTTTTATTATAACAAGCGTGGCGGGACAAGGCCCCGCGTACCCTGAATAAACATAAATGTGACAACTCGGAACACCGAGCCATCTCGACTTCACGAGCCGGATCCTAAGCTCGCGGATCCTGGCCGTGTACCTAAACTGCGGGCATGAACGCGGCCAGAAGTCGGTGCAACAGTGCCGAATATGGAGCAGAAATAACGTCATGCAGATCACAACTGTACAAAAGAATGACAAGGACAAGTATAAAAATACATACCAGATCCTGTAGTCACATTATCACTTATGAACTTAATCGTACCTTATTATCTTTTCCATTCCCAATAAAAGTTATAGTCTCTTTCTTACGTACATTATTAGAAAAAGAAACATTAAGTTCATTACCATATAACTTACATCAATATCTTACGTACTTACTTAGGAGAAGTCATTAAGTTCATTTCTATCTAACTTACTTATCTTTCATAACATAGTCCGGCCCACTCACGGAGGACACATATACTACCCTACCCAACCGACGCGATCAAGTCACACCAATATCAAAGCATGCGTGAATCCCCATCATCGCGGCTAAAAGTGTAAAACATAACCATGGGTCTCACGCCCGTAATATCAATCAAAACAGGTGGTATAACGCGTCGGGGCTTGCCTCATTTATACTCTTACCGGAAGGTGGTAAAGCGGTATAACGTCTTGGGCTTGCCTCATTTATACTCTTACCTATCTCGACGGCCGTCAAACAACACAGCGTGGTGGTGCGTCTTGGGGGTTTACCCTCACTTATACTCTTACCGAGAAGGTGGTATAACGTCTTGGGGCTTGCCTCATTTATACTCTTACCTGGCTCGTCGACCATCAAACAAGACATAAGCACTACCATGTCTCTTATAAAATCAGAATTTAACCTAAGTGCTACAAATAACGGGAAGCATACGTGGAATCCCACATCACCGCTTGCGTCGCCCAAGTAACTTATAACAAGACGGTAGGCCCTCCGGAGAGTCGCGGCAGCGTAATAAAACATAATACTTGCACTCAAAGGCTATCACCCGACATATAGGCTAAATCTCAATTAACTAAGCCAAAGTACTACGTGCGTACATTCTTTTCAAAAACTCCTTTCCAAATAAAACTTCCGATAATAACCACCGTAGTATCAAGTCCTATCCACCTTTCAAGACAAGTCACAATACCTTTTAGAAATACAATTACTTCTAAATCAAGTGACTTCTTTATTAAAACCTTAAGCAATTGGTACCTTTAAACCAATTTGCCCTTACCTAATACAAGTTATTCCTTTGATTACTTTACTAGAAAACCATTCTCTTAATCTTCCATAAAGTTATAACCGACTTCCCATAAAGTCGTTATAACCTTTATGGTTTAGACTAACACGTTCCTTTTATAACCAAGAGATTTATACTTTCAAATCAATTCTCTTAACTTTCAAAATACTTCAAGTCTCTTAACTTTTAAGAAAACAAGTTTCAAAGTCTTAAAAGCTTCATACGTAAACTCTTTTAAAATTAGTAACAAATCTTTGGTGCGTCGTGAATAAGTTATACTTATTTATAACGATCTTATTCAAGTAGCCATGATCTAGAAAATGTAATACAATTTTGTCTTATCTTAGCTTATGCGGATGGAGGATTTCTACTTGTTTTAACATAATGGATTGTCATTACATTTTCCTTTATTAACGCTATGATGGCTTGTTCGATACTTATTCTCATTTGTGCGTAAATTAGCCAAATCAACTCGACTTTTTATAATAAAACCTTAGGCAATTGATGCCGTAAAATCAAGTTGCCTTTTTACATAGTCAAGCCATTTATCTTTCCATAAGGCAAATATAACTAACTTCCCATAAAGCCGTTATATTCACTTTATACCTTAGTCATAAACAATTTCCTATCCAAGGGACTTATACGTTTAAAATGGGACAAGTATCACATACTTTAAAACTCTTCAAGTCCCTTAACTTTAAAATCAACTTAAGACATCCTTACTATTCTCAAAGAAGTGAGTTAATCTCCTAACCCACCCGACTTGGCATTACATAAAACAAGTAAAGAATATCATAGTCTTGTCGTCTCAGTACTACATACGTGCAACTAGTCATGCTCAAAAGATAGGAAAAGTTCTACATAGAGTAAATCACATAACTACCTCTTAACTTCTAAGAGTAGAAGGAAACATGAAATGATACCACAAGTACATTCCATACATAGGATCATGCCAAAGGAAGGAAGAGGTTCACATACCTCGCGACGATTGTCGACAAATAGCAAAATGCTCCAAAGTACTCCAACCTTGATAGCTATTCCACTCTCCAAGTAGGATACACTATACTTAGTACTTCAACCTATAATGGTCACAATATGTCCATTAACCTTTCACTTCTAACGTAGAATATTTTAGGTGCTAAGTCGCTAAATTCTACGGAAAATCGGACAGCACCTCCTTTGTTTCTACTCACTTTGCCACCTTTTTCAAGGTCGATTACAATAACCAAACAGCCCCAATTGGCTCACAACAATCTATAAGGTAGTACAATACAAATAAATAACCATACAAATGATTGGCTCACCACAATATAGGCGGTAGTCCCGAAACAAATGAATAACAAACTACTAGTCCAAATTTTGGCCATAATGAATACAACAATACCAATTCTTATCCAATTTCCATTTCAATCCAAATTGGTAGCCTCACATGATATCAAGTCGCGTTTGATTATGACAACCGTAATCTTCAAGTCAATTACTTGCAGCGATTCTAACAACGATTAAATTGTAATCCAACTTAATCATGGCTTATATGTCATTTCGGATTTTAGGCTACAACAATCCATAATACTTATAAAACTTCAACACATATACTTCATGCTAGTAAAATGTAAGGCTAACAACAATTACATAATCTTGTAACACTTAAAGAGAACAAGATTATACCTCATGAATTGTAATCCAATCTTCAAACCGAAGTTGCTCCTAGCAACCTGTGAGCCTCTTCAAGACACCTCAATCCGCTCCTTGAGACCCTTAGAACAACCCCAACAATTTCCTTGACTTCCAATCCAAAACCTAGAAAGCAACTAGGTTTTCACTTTGCGACTAACAGAAAACTATCTTTTCGAGATTTTCTATTGAGATACACTTACATAACACTCATGAACCTTGGTTTAAAGTGTGGAGCTTATTGGACAAGGAACACAATTTTTTCTTTCTTCTAGTGAAGAAGCCGAGAGCTCCAGTAATGGTTCATACAAATTTTATAATATGGCTAAGTATGGAACTCTGGTCTTGCTACAAATAAACTAATATAACAAAATGGAGGCCTAAGAACAATACAAATGTGAGTCTTGTATGCAATTCTTATTAAAAATCCATAAGTGGTCCCATTGACCAAGTCAACATTGTCGAAGCTTTACTACATTGCAAGACTTAGTCATCCTAGCAAAGGTCAAGTGACCGCTTTGACCTTGCCTAATTCGACCAAGGCATCTATAAGGGGGTGACACGTGTAAGCCTCCCATTCGTCACAATAATATGCTTCCACAATTCCATAATTAGTTAAATTTTTTACAAATCTCTAATTTTAACACTTGCGAGTTCTTACGTGCGTTCTACACTATGTCCGTAATTACTGGGTGTAAC
The DNA here is from genome assembly GCA_029844215.1 of Przewalskia tangutica. NCBI lineage: Eukaryota > Viridiplantae > Streptophyta > Magnoliopsida > Solanales > Solanaceae > Przewalskia > Przewalskia tangutica. Next base: position 28,640,885 of record CM056719.1, on the reverse strand, counting down.
ATTCTTCCCCCTTAGAAACATTCGTCCTCTAAAGTTCTTTCGGAGGCAATCTTTATAATTAGCGACATAGTATCCTTACACAACACCGACATACTAATAATGCCACACATGGCCCTAATACCTCGCACACGCACATCCGTCCATCATAAGCCCAAAAGAGATTACCTTTTCCGCATTTCCAACTCCTTCTAACATACATACATAACTTCCATACCAATTTTGGCCTCTAATCTTTGGAGTCACTCTATAAAACAAAATAAGGCCATTTCCGGCTTTCACGACCTGGTTCCGGTGGAACGTGTCCACGAACCAGTAAAACAACTAACTAGACTTGGGCCTTGCGCCCTCGTGACCCTGTCACGTAGCGGAACTACTACCAACTGATCCCACTCCATTCCAGGCCATGGGGAGACCCGCAACAGGTCCTCAACCCGACTCAACGTCGCACTTAACTCTTATTCTTGGTCTATAATAAATCTTTCTACCCGAGAAGACCTTGTACATCTAAGGTCTCAGCGGTCAGCGATATTCTTAGGCTCGCAATTCCCATGCTCCAAGCCTACCCTACCAATCCCCCAATAATGGGTATAAAACTTCTCGTAAAACCATAACCATGTTGTCTCGATCACAACAACCATTACTTACTCTATCTGGCCTCATCCGGTATAATTCTTGTAAGCTTACTACGGCAATCTATTAACATGACATTAGTTAGGTTCCTTAATATGGCTTCAGGGTTCACTACCCTATCGAATGACTAAATCCTTTCCCAATTATCTCGAAATAAAACACAAAACCTTGGCGAAAATTCATTAACTATTCCATACCTTCGGTATCTAGTTAGTCTTTACCAATTCACGGTAATCTAAAATCATTCTAGGCAACACGCGTCGACCTCATACATAACTCCGTATAGATGTATGTCACAATACCAACTATCATGTAATCATTACCAACTGGATGCGCGATCCACATAGTCATTCTGGGTCATTCTTTGCGCTTTCTCGTAGCTGCGATCAACATAACTCGTTAGGGAGGAACGACCTAACAACACTCTATCGCGCGATCTCGTGAGTGAGAAGAATGAAACCAATCCTAAATGTCTGCGAGCTCTCGATTATAGATGTGGTGCACAACACACCGATAATCAAGACTCTACTAGACACGGTCGTAGACACTTTCAGAGGACTAATCGCTCGATACCACTTTTGTCACGACCCGGGCCGGGCGTGGTGCCTACACAGGCACCCTACGGTAAACATCGAGAGATAACGGTAGACATACAAGAAACTTATAAAATAAAGCGTGATAATAAAACAACGGGTTAGCCGATAAGGCTACCTTCGCAGGCGTCACGTACATAAACGAAGCAGTTGCCTCCTTTTTCTTTACAGACTGACCCACGATATGTGACTACAGACCTCTAAGAGTTTTATTATAACAACTGTGGCGGGACAAGGCCCCGCCGTACCCCTGAATAAACATAAATGTGACAACTCCGGAACACTGGAGCCATCTCGACTTCTTTGAGCAGGGATCCTGGCTCGCGGATCCACAACTGTGTACCTAAACTGCGGGCATGAACGGCCCCGAAGAAGTCGATAACAACAATGCCGAATATGGAGCGAAATAACGTCTGATAAGCGGATCCAATTGTACAAAGAATGACAAGGACAAGTATAAAAATACATACGGATCCTGCGTGTCATTATCAACATGAACTTAATCGTACCTTATTATCTTTTCCATTCCCAATAAAAGTTATAGTCACATTCTTACGTACATTATTAGAAAAAGAAACATTAAGTTCATTACCATATAACTTACATCAATATCTTACGTACTTACTTAGGATAAGTCATTAAGTTCATTTCTATCTAACTTACTTATCTTTCATAACATAGTCCGGCCCACTACGGAGGGACACATATACTACCCGGCCCAACGGGACGCGATCAAATCACACCAATATCAAAGCATGCGTGGAATCCCCATCACTTTCGTGACTAAAAAAAAAACATAACCATGGGTCTCACGCCCGTAATATCAATCAAAGCGGTGGTATAACGTGCGGGGCTTGCCCTCATTTATACTCTTACCGGAGAAGGTGGTAAGCGGGGTATAACGTCTTGGGGCTTGCCGCCATTTATCTCTTACCTATCTCGGCCAGGTCGTCAACAACACATAAGCGGGTGGTGCGTCTTGGGGTTTACCCTCACATACTCTTACCTGAGAAGGTGGTATAACGTCTTGGGGCTTGCCTCCGTTTATACTCTTACCTAGCTCGTGACCATCAAACAAGACATAAGCACTACCGTGTCTCTTATAAAATCCGAATTTAACCCAAGTGCTACAAATAGCGGAAGCATACGTGGAATCACATCACTGTCGATGCGTCGAGTAACTTATAACAAGACAGTAGGCCCTCCAAGAGAGTCGCGACAGCGTAATAAAACATAATACTTGCACTCAAGGCTATCACGGACATATAGGCTAAATCTCAATTAACCAAGCCAAAGTACTACGTGCGTACATTCTTTTCAAAAACTCCTTTCCAAATAAAACTTCCCCGATACTAACCACCGTAGTATCAAGTCCTATCCACCTTTCAAGACAAGTCACAATACCTTTTTAGAAATACAATTACGGCTTCTAAATCAAGTGACTTCTTTATTAAAAACCTTAAGCAATTGGTACCTTTAAACGATTTGCCCTTACCTAATACAAGTTATTCCTTTGATTACTTTACTAGAAAACCATTCTCTTAATCTTCCATAAAGCGTTATAATTGACTTCCCATAAAGCCGTTATAACCCTTTATGGTTTAGACTAACACGTTCCTTTTATAACCAAGAGATTTATACTTTCAAATCAATTCTCTTAACTTTCAAAATACTTCAAGTCTCTTAACTTTTAAGAAAACAAGTTTCAAAGTCTTAAAAGCTTATACGTAAACTCTTTTAAAATTAGTAACAAATCTTTGATGCGTCGTCAATAAGTTAGACAGATTTATAACGATCTTATTCAACTATCCATGATCAAGAAAATGTAAACCAATTTTGTCTTATCTTAGCTTCATGCAGATGGAGGATTTCTACTTGTTTTAACATAATGGATTGTCATTACATTTTCCTTTATTAACGCATGATGGCTTGTTCGATACTTATTCTCATTTGTGCGTAAATTAGCCAAATCAACTCGACTCCTTTTTATAATAAAACCTTAGGCAATTGATGCGTAAAATCAAGTTGCCTTTTACATAGTCAAGCCATTTATCTTTCCATAAGGCAAATATAACTAACTTCCCATAAAGCCGTTATATTCACTTTATACCTTAGTCATAAACAATTTCCTATCCAAGGGACTTATACGTTTAAAATGGAACAAGTATCACATACTTTAAAACTCTTCAAGTCCCTTAACTTTAAAATCAACTTAAGACATCCTTACTATTCTCAAAGAAGTGAGTTAATCTCCTAACCCACCCGACTTGGCATTACATAAAACAAGTAAAGAATATCATAGTCTTGTACGTCTACCGTACTACATACGTGCAACTAGTCATGCTCAAAAGATAGGAAAAGTTCTACATAGAGTAAATCACATAACTACCTCTTAACTTCTAAGAGTAGAAGGAAACATGAAATGATACCACAAGTACATTCCATACATAGGATCATGCCAAAGGAAGGAAGAGGTTCACATACCTCGCGACGATTGTCGACAAATAGCAAAATGCTCCAAAGTACTCCAACCTTGATAGCTATTCCACTCTCCAGTAGGATACACTATACTTAGTACTTCAACTATAATGGTCACAATATGTCCATTAACCTTTCACTTCTAACGTAGAATATTTTAGGTGCTAAGTCGCTAAATTCTACGGAAAATCGGACAGCACCTCCTTTGTTTCTACTCACTTTGCCACCTTTTTCAAGGTCGATTACAATAACCAAACAGCCCCAATTGGCTCACAACAATCTATAAGGTAGTACAATACAAATAAATAACCATACAACCCCAATTGGCTCACCCTGATATAGGCGGTAGTCCAAAACAAATGAATAACAAACTACTAGTCCAAATTTTCGGCCATAATGAATACAACAATACCAATTCTTATCCAATTTCCATTTCAATCCAAATTGGTAGCCTCACATGATATCAAGTCGCATTTGATTATAACAACCGTAATCTTCAAGTCAATTACTTGCGGCGATTCTAACAACGATTAAATTGTAATCCACTTAATCATGGCTTACATGTCATTTCGGATTTTAGGCTACAACAATCCATAATACTTATAAAACTTCAACACATATACTTCATGCTAGTAAAATGTAAGGCTAACAACAATTACATAATCTTGTAACACTTAAAGAGAACAAGATTATACCTCCACGTGTAATCCAATCTTGAAACCGAAGTTGCTCCTAGCAACCTAGAGCCTCTTCAATACACCTCAATCCGCTCCTTGAGACCCTTAGAACAACCCCAACAATTTCCTTGACTTCAATCCAAAACCTAGAAAGCAACTAGGTTTTCACTTTGCGACTAACGAAAACTATCTTTTTCGAGATTTTTCTATTGAGATACACTTACATAACACTCATGAACCTTGGTTTAAAGTGTGGAGCTTATTGGACAAGGAACACAATTTTTTCTTTCTTCTAGTGAAGAAGCGAGAGCTCCATTTATGGTTCATCCAATTTTATAATTTGGCTAAGTATGGAACTCTTGTCTTGCTACTAATACCTTATATAACAACATGGAGGCTAAGATAAATACAAATGTGAGGCTTGGATGCAATTCTTATTAAAAATCCATAAGTGGTCCGTTGACCAAGTCAACATTGTCAAGCTTTACTACATTGCAAGACTTAGTCATCCTAGCAAAGGTCAAGTGACCCTTTTGACCTTGCCTAATTCGACCAAGGCATCTATAAGGGGGGTGACACGTGTCGCCCTCCCATTCGTCACAATAATATGCTTTCCGACAATTCCATAATTCCGTTAAATTTTTTTACAAATCTCTAATTTTAACACTTGCGAGTTCTTACGTACGTTCTTACACCATGTCCTGTAATTACGGGGTGTAACATATACCTCATGCGATTACATGTGGCGTGCGGACTACGAGTCGGGGCGATGCCGAGGAGTAGCTACCCTCGATGCGGGGTTATACCTCATGCGGGCCTATGTAAGTGGCCTATGCGGACTATGGGAGTCCAGGATTAGGCTTGCATAATGATACTATGGGCGATTGGCCCTGCTTCGATCATTCGCAGCCTAGAAAAGACCTGTTACAGTTTACCTATTGTTGCTCTTGTTTATGGTGTGGCACTATGCGATTACATTGGTTGTTTCGTGCGTATTTGTAAATTGATTTTAAAATGATATGATTTCATTTAAGTATTTTCTGATTTCACATACTTAGTACTGTTGTCTTGACCTCCTTGGTGAGTTCATGCCAGTAAGGGCAAGCGGTGCTAGATCCGCATCCAGGATCTTTGCGTTGTGTCGTGAGCTCCATCTTCTCGAGGCTCGACTTTTAGGTATGATTTCCTGTTGTAGATAGTTTTATGCAGTCAGGGTATGGCGGGGCCCTGTCCCGCCATAGTTGTTTACTTCCTTAGAGGTCTGTAGTCCTATTGTACAGTTGGGATGTAAACTGCCAGATTTTGATATATATATATGCCGAAAGGCGCCTTTTTTTCAGATAAAATGTGTCTCTTTTACAATTGTTTCATGTATTATGTTTTTATATTCCGCTGATTTTCTCTGATGTATGACTGCTTGGGTGCCCGGGTAAGGCACCAGTCACGGGCCCCAGAACGGGTCGTGACAAGTACAACATGTACCAAATATGTGGAACTGAAAGTATTGTAATGAAATCACAAGTCTATAATAAAACTGGAGACAGGTATGATAACTCAATTAACAGTACACTGTGCCTTACTAACAATGAGAGTAATAAAGAGTATACTTACAACATAAAAATAGGAAGCTCACGATCAGCGGGACCGCGCGCGATTATCGTTAAGCAATCCTACTCCGGGACTATTTCACCCGCATAGGTCGTGTGGACCCGTGAGGTATTCTCGCACGGGACTATTTCACCCGCGTAGGTCGTGTAGACCGCATTAGGTATTCCTCGCATAGTGTATCCGCCGCGTGGGACTATTTCACCCGCGTAAGCCCTTACGGACTCGCGTGAGGTATTCCTCGCGTCGTGGGTAGCAAATCCATGGAATATGCAAATGCTACAAACCCGGAATGACCGTAATGAATAACATACTACTAGCACAAACCGGCTATCACACATAACATAAGCACTCTTATCATCATAACATAAGCAACTGGCACTTATCATACCATATATAAGCAAGTTAAGAAATCCACAACTTCTTATTATTCTTGTTCATATACACTCTCATTTTAGTTTACTTAAGGCACTAACATGTCTTTTATAAAAATTCGGGAATTTAACACAAGTACTACATACTTCCACTCTTTTAAAAATGACTTTTTTTCGTATAAAACTTCCAAGATACTAATAACCGTAGTATCAAGTCACAATTTCTTTTCAAAACAAGTCACAATACTTTTAGAAATAAAATTAGGCTTCTAAATCAAGTGACTTCTTCTCTCATAAAACCTTAGGCAATAGATGCCTTTAAATCAATTTGCCTTTCGTTATTTCAAGTCATTTAACATACTTAAATTACTTAGAGTAAACCACTCTTTTTAACTTTCCATAAAGCTATTATAACCAACTTACCATAAAGCCGTTATACTAACTTTATACTTTAGAAACTTACATACTTCTTTAAAACCAAGAGACTTAAACTTTCCAACAAAGCAAGTATCGAAAATGCTTTGACATACTTAAAGTCTCTTAACTTTTGAAAACCAAGATATCCTTAATATTTAAACAAGTGAGTTAATTTCCTAACTCAACCAATTTGGACATTCTTAAAATAAGCCAAGGATATCAAATGGACTAGATTCGTCAAAAACTAAATGCGTCACCGTACTATACATTTACAATTATTCATGCTCAAGAGATAAGAAAGTTCCACATACCTCTTGGTTTAATCCACTTGCTAAGTCCAATACGCGTCGTAGTATGTCAACCTATAATGACCATAGTACATCTATTAACTTCTTACTTCAAACGTAGAATATTCCAAGTGCAAAGTCACTAAATTCTACGGAAAATCTGACAAAGACTTCCTTTGTTTCTACATACTTTGCCACCTTTTTCAAGGCGAATTCAATAACCAAACACGCCACATTTAAGGCTCAACAAAGTAGTTAACAATAGGGGATTACACGCTTAATCAAGACGTGTAAAATTCCGCCCCACAATTGACATTAAACTAGTCCAAAAATACAATGTCCATTCGGCAATTAGGGACAACAATACCAATTCTTTTCCCATTTCCTATTCAATCCAAGTTGTTTAGTATAACATGTTATCAAGCCGCAATTGAGTATAACTACTACAATCTTCAAGTAGGTAATATGACACGATTCTAATTAACGACCAAAATGTAATTCAATTTCAAATGCCTCAACATGTCATTTTCGAATTTGAGCTTCTAAACTTCCATAACATTTATCAATCTTCATAACACATATCACATGATCACTTATAACTTATCATAACATGAAATCTTCAATTACAAAAGTAAGATGAAGGTTATACCTCATTTAGCCCAAATATGATCCAAGATCACAAGTCGATCCTTAGCAACTTTAGCTCCTCTTTTCGACGTTCCAATCCACTCCAAGCAACCCTTAGAAGCTTATGAAGAACTTATCTTCAAGTTCCAACTTCAAAGTTGAAGAACTCCTTAACTTTCCGCCTTGCGACTAATACGAAAATGCCATTTTTCCGGAATCTTTCTATAGAGATACCCTTACAATACACTTAGGAACCTTGGTTTAAAGTATGGGGATTATTGGACAAAAATTGAAAAATCTTCTCTTGGAAACCTAGCATTGCCGAGAGCACACTTTGTGTGTCTTCAAATTTTCTTGAAAATTTTCTAAGTGTATAAGCTTGTCTTGCAACTAGTAGACATATATAACACTAGGAAGGATTAGCACACATGTGGGGCTTAGATGAGTTTCACATGGATCAAGCCCAAGTGGCACTTTGACAAGTCAACAATGTCAAGCTCCTTGTCTTTGCAAGACTTGGTCATTTAAATTATGGTCAAATGACCATTTTAACCATGCCATTTTCGTCCAAGACCACTAAGGGAGGTGACACGTGTCTCCCTCCCATTCGTCGCAATATTTCGTTTTCCGACAATTTCATAATTCCGATAAATTTTTACTCGTCTCAAATCTTAATATTTTTGGGTTCTTACCTTCGTTCTTATAAACATATCCTGAATTTCCGGGGTGTAACACCATGCCTTTACACAAACCAAGACAATACCATGCCTTCTTGTTACATAAACCAAGAGAAATCCTTATTTAAGCAAGCCAAAGTACTTATCAAGGCACACATAGAATAATTCTCATTTAAACAAGCCAAAGTATTATCAAGGCACACATAGAATAATTCTCATTTAAACAAGCCAAAGTACTATCAAGGCACAAATGGAAAAATTCTCATTTAAACATGCCAAAGTACTACGTACGTACATTCTTTTCAAAAGACTCCTTTTTATGTAAAACCCCAAGATACTAACACCCGTAGTATCAAGGCATGTCTATTTTTCAAAGTAAGTTACTACACTTTTAGAAAACTCATTTCAAAGCTTGAAACCAAGTAACTTCAAATTTTCACAATCTAGGCAACTTATGCCCATTAATCAAAATAGACAACTTTCTTAACCTTCCATAAAGCCGTTATAACCAACTTCCCATAAAGCCGTTATAACCCTTTATGGTTTTAGACATATTCATTCTTTTTATAACCAAGAGACTTATACTTTTAAAACCAAGTATCACATACTTACAAATCAAGTTTCTTAACTTTCAAAATACTTCATGTCTCTTAATCTTTAGAAATCAAGTTTCTTCTACTTTTAAACCTCAAGTAACTCACACCTTTAAAACAAGTTACTTCTCTTAAATCATGTCATTTCTCCTCTTTTAAAACAATTAAGTAAATCACTCCTTTGACTTCTAAAGTCATTATAACGACCTTTAGGTTTTGGAACTAAGACACTAGCCAAAATATTTGGAAACCACTTCCTTTTCAAGACTCTATGTACTTTAAGTAAAATACTTTCACTTTTAAGAATCCAAACTTCACTAAGGAAATGGATTATAACAACTTACCATTTAAAAATCAAAGTGCAATCAAGGAAGTATATAGAACAAATTCTATATTAGGCAATCCAAGTCTGACCAAGGAATGGATCATTTAAGGAGTAGGACTTACTTTCTTTATCTTAAGGAATCATGCTAGAAGAAGAGGAGATGGTTCACATACCTTTTCGGCTTATTCCACAAGCTAAGTCGAATACGCCACATGTAGAATTGTCAACCTATAATGGCCACAACATGACTATCAATTTCTAGCTTCTAACGTAGAATAATACTAAGTATACGGTCTCTTATTCTACGGAAAATCGGGCTGCACTTCCTTTGTTTCTACATATTTTGCCACATTTTTCAAGGCCGAATTCAATAACCAAACATGCCACATTTAAGGCTCAACATACCAACCAATCAAAGGGGATTACACGCCTTACAATACGTGTAAAATTCCGCCCCACAATTCATACCAAGTAGTTTAATAACCAAGCCATTCTCGGCCAACATATACAACAACACTAAGTCCTTTCCAATTCTTTTTCAATCCAAGTTCTTAGGTCTAACATGTTATATAGTCATGTGACGACTTAAACTAATAATCAACTTGAATTGTAATCTTAAGGCTAAACATGCTAGTTTTCGGATTGGGGTTCCAATAGTCAATACACTTATCAAACTTCATACTAAATACCTCATGTTTGCTAATATCGGTTTTTTAGTTATGGGCCTAGAAAAAGAAAAATTGGGATAGGATTCTATAGGATCTCCCCCCTTCAAAATCGGACGTGAAAGTTTCCCTCCATAGCTACAACAATAAGTAAACTTTAATTGCTAAAACGACAAGATTTATACCTTTACAAGCCCTTAAAAATTTCGAGATTCAAAGTCTCTTAGCAATTCTTAGCTCCTTTCCTTTACGCTCCAATCCACTATTTGAAGCCTTTAGAAGCTCACAACCAACTTCTCTTCCATTTCCAATCAAAACCTATGAAAATGCCTTAGGTTTTCGCTTGCGACTAACGTGAAAACGCCGTTTTTCCAAAATCTTTCTATTGAGATATCCTTACAATACCCTTAGGGACCTTGGGTTAAAGTCTTGTGAATAAAGAACCACAAACTCAAATTTTTTTGTGTGGAAAAGTGACATTGCCGAGAGCTATCTATGAAGAACAACAATGTGTGAAATAATTCTAAGTGTTGAAGAGATAGTCTTGCACTAGTGTGGTATATATAACACAATTAAGGGTCAAGATTATAACAAATGTGTGGCTTGGATGAAGTACACTTGGATAACTACACAAGTGGCAAGTTGACTTGGTCAATATTATCAAGCTAGCAAGACTTATTCATCTTCAATGGTCAATGACCATTTTACCCTTGTAATTTTCGTCCAAGACCATGTGGAGGAGGTTCCACGTGTCGCCCTCTCATTCGTCCATAAAATTTTGTAACCCTCGTGGCCCCACAAAACGTAAAATTCCTCGGGTGGGCCCCACGTGACCAAATTCATAAAAATAAATTTCCATAATGTTAATAAGTTCCATATTCTTCAAATAATGAATTTTGAGAATCCAATTCTCATCAACGAACATTTTTCCTTTCCGACGTTCGAAAGATTTTCCGTCGGAAAAAAACAATTCTTCCTTTCGTACCAATTTCCAAGTCTTGATTCCTTACGTACATTCTCTTATACATGTCCTGGACTTACGGGGTGTAACAATGTAATACCGTGAATTGAGGTTGAACACCTGATTATAAGCTCTATGAGCCGAGAGAGAATAATAGAATTGCTACTTGACGAGATCAAGGAAACCTCCCCCCTCCTAAATTGTGATTGGCATGAAGTCTTAGCCATGAGGCAAGCAAAGGAATCAAATCTAAGTATGGTGACCAAGTTTGGTTGCAACAGAGAAAGGGGAACAGGAACCATAATCGAGATTAAGGATGCCCGAATATTCCGCAGATATGAGGAAGGCTTCCAGTTACTAGAAGATAAGTTGACCACGACTACAGTTCTAATCCCTCCTGAGAGACTAGAGGGTTAGGTTATTATTATAACATGTTGGGTGTTGGGCTAGTTTGTGTGTCGATGCAACACGATAAGGTTAGATCCTATGTTTTCCCGGGGGTTAGGGAATCATGAAAGGAATTACGCTACTCACGATTTAGAGTCAGCGGCAGTTAATCGTATCTTGAAGATTTAGAGGCATCCCTTATATAGACTTCATGTGGATATTTGTGCAGACCACAAGAGCCTCCGGTATATCGTCTGACAGAGGCAGCTTAATTTGCGACAGAGACGGTGGTTAGATTTACTCAAGGATTGTGTTATTGATATCCTACACCACCCGGGGAAAGCCGAGATGGTTACAGATGCTCTTAGTCGTAGATCTATGGGTAGCATCGGATGGGCAGCCAGATAGACAGGACGTGGTCCATGAGATTCATCAGCTACCGAGCCGAGGGGTTCGATTATTGGTTTCCAAGGTTAATGAAGTTTAGATCCGAGAGGTTGCCGAGTTTTTCGTCTTTGAGGAGGTAAAGAGGCGATAGTATGAGGATCCAGTTATGATACGGTATCGAGATACGACTCTCCGAGAAGAGAAGATCCTGTTTGGGAGGCAACCCAACACTTTAGAAATTTTGTTAATTTTTCTCTTGAACAGACTCACAATCTTGTAATCCCAGCGGATCATGGACTAGAAGCAGAAGGGTAAAGAAAATGGAGCTGCAGAAAAAATGGCGCCAGTAGCGATCTTTGTGTCGCGAAAGATGAAGAACTCGCAGTTTGGGCACCTGGCGCCAAAATACTGGTATGACGCCTATCTGAAATTGTCTGTCATGCCAATGCCGCCGCCACCATTTTAAACCGTAAAGTCTGTAAGTCGTCCCATATTTTTTTTTTGAGTCTTGTAAACATTAGGGACAATGTGTCATTTATGTTTGTGGGGGGGGGGGGAGGGGTTCTAAGTTTATTTTGGTTGTCTATTTTGTGTCTTTTGTGTCTATTTGATTATTTTTTATGTTTTATATGAGTCAATTTTTTTTGTACGATCATGCATGTTGTAGTTACTTGAAACGCCTAATGAAGTATGTTACACCCCGTAGTTCCAAGGTATGTATGTGAGGACGGACGTACGAGAATACGACATTAAAATTGGAAAGGAAGAAAGATGTGATTTTTCGGAAAAGTTTCGGATTTTGTGAAGGAAAAGGTTCGTTAATGTGAATTGAATTCCCAGTTTGGTATTCGTACTTCGGAATATTAGAGAATTATGGAATTTTATTTAGGAGTTAGTCACGTGGGGCCCGGGAGAAATTCTGATTTTGTAGGGCCCACTTTGTTTTAGAGATTTTTGGCATTACGGATATTTTGGAGATGAAATATTTTGGGCGAGTAGGGCGACACGTGTCACCCCTTAGGTGGCTTATTGCGATTTGGCTTGACAAAGTGGCTTGTGGCGATTGTGCTTCCGTGGCTAGCCATTTGTCTTGCTTAGACAAGTTGCTAGGCACTTGTCTTGCTTAGACAAGTGGCTTGTGGCACACACACATGTCCCAAGATCTCACCACACACTTGCTATGATCTTGACCTTTGATTTCTCTATAAATACCCCTTGTGTGCAAGACTTAATTTCATCCACACTTGAGATAGTTTCCAAGGCAAAAATATACCCCCTCCCTTGAGTTGCTTTCGTCCACCCCCCCACTTTATGTAGAAAATACTTCAAGTGTTGTTGTATTATCCCAAATACCTTAGCCTAGTATCCCTAGTAGTATTCTAAAATAATCCCAACATAAGAGCCCGGAAATACTACTTTATTCCAATAGTCTCAAATGAAACCCTAGAAAAAATTTCATAGCTTGGATGAAGTGTTAAGAGAAGTTGTTTAGAAACTTCTAAGGGTTGCTTGGAGCGGGTTGGAGCGTGAGGTGGAGCTAAACATTGCTCGGGATCGACTTATAAATCTTGGATAATTTTGGGCTTATCGAGGTAATGATCTATGTCCTATTGTAATTGGATATTACATATGGTAGTAGTTTATAATTGAGTATAAGATATAGTTGAAGGAATTTTATAAATAATTGAACTGTATTTACATTGGGTGTATTCTGATGAGACTTGTAGTATTATTGTGGGGCGGTGTTGTACACGTCCAGGTTAGGCGATGTAACCCGGCAGGTTGTTGGCTTAGTAGCGGGCCTTGATAGAGGAGGAGATTTATGTGGTTGCGTGGGGGGCGGGGGAGGTGCTGCCGAATTTTCCGTAGAATAAGGAACCTTGTACTTTGAAATGTGCTACAAGGAGTTCAAGAAGTTGATAGACGTTTTGTGGCCTTATAGGTTGAAATACTGCGAGTAGCGTATTCTACTTGAAGGGTGGAAAAGGCTAAGCGGGGTTATAATACTTTGGAGCATTTGCTATTTGTCGATAATCGTCGCGAGGTATGTGAACCTCTTCCTATCTTTTCTAGCATGATTGTTGTGAACTATGTAGTACGGTAGACGTACGTGTGCTAAACGAGTTTTGGTTGGTTTAAAACATAAAGTGTTATAATAGATTTATGGGAAGTTAGTTATAACGACTTTATGTAGGTAAAAGAATAGTTTATTGATTTTAGAAGTTAAGAGACTTGATTTTGAAAGATAAGAGACTTGACTTAATTGACTTGATATGAACTTTTGTTAAAAAGTTGTGAAACCTCATTCGTGAGTAATGAGTACTTGGTTTTTAAAGAATAATGTTATATTGATTTCGGAAATGGGAATAAGTATCGAACAAACCACTGCAGCGTTAATAAAGAAAAATGTAATGACAAATAATTATATTAAAACCAGTAGAAACCTCCATCTGCATAGAAGCTAAGATAAGACAAAATTGTATTACATTTCCTAGATCATGGCTGCTTTAATAAGATCATTAATAACAAGTGTTGATTTTTCTTAAATTCCAAAGTAAGGAACGTGTTTTCTAAAAAGGAGACTTGAGGAATTGAAGTATAAATTGGTTTAAAAAGAAGGTATGGAAATTGATTTTTGGTTTACTTAAAAAGATAGTTACTCTATTTTGATACTACGGGTATCGTGTGACTTTTTGTGAAAGAAGTGGATCTTTTAAAGAATTTAATTACGTAGTACCTTGGGGTTAAAACCCGGATTTGTGGTCATAAAATGAATGTCTAAAAGTATGTTGAACTTGCCTATGCTTGTGGTGATAGCCTTTGTTGTGCAAGTGTTGTATTTCTGTGCTACCGCGTCTCTCGATGGAGGGTCGGCTATCTGGTTGATTGATGGACATACTGACACGATGGGTGGCCCACGGGTATGCTTCCACTATATCGATCCTTTTGGACATACTGACACGATGGGTGGCCCACGGGTATGCTTCCATTAGGAGTGTTATCTTGTTATTTGCTTAGGACATACTGACACGTTGGGTGGCCCACGAGTATGCTTCCATTAGGAGTGTTATCTTGTTATTTTCTTTGGACATACTGACACGTTGGGTGGCCCACGGGTATGCTTCCATTAGGAGTGTTATCTTGTTATTTGCTTTGGACATACTGACACGTTGGGTGGCCCACGAGTATGCTTCCATTATGATTGTTATCTTGTTATTTCCTTTGGACATCGACCGCGATGGGTGGCCACGGGTACGCTTCCATTATGAGTGTTATCTTGTTATTTTCTTTGGACATACGACACGTTGGGTGGCCACGAGTATGCTTCCATTATGATTGTTATCTTGTTATTTCCTTTGGACATGCACGACACGTTGGGTGGCCACGGTATGTTTCACTATGAGTGTTATATTGTTATTTCCTTTGGACATACCGACACGATGGATGGTCGGGTATCGTCCATTAGGATGGTTCCATGGCCATGCTTATCTTGAGGTAAGACTTGCGGCATGCGTCGTTGTGCAGGTTAAATTTTCGGGTTATATTTGAGTGATGACTTTACGGGCGTGAGTCCCTGACTTGACATGACTGCTAATATATATTGTGTATTGTAGTTTGGTTATCATACATGTCTCCAGTTTTATATAGACTGTTATGATTTCATTCTGATATTTTTGATTTCACATACTTGGTACTGTTATCGACCTCCTTCGGAAGTGCGTTCATGCCGCAGGTAGAGGTACTCCAGTTGTTGATCCTCGCTCTTAGGATCACGGTTCTTCGTATTGGGAAGCTCCGTTTCTCCGGAGGCTTATCTTTTGGTATAGTCCCCTGTCATTGTAGGTACTTGTACATTTCAGGGGTATGGCGGGGCTCTGTCCCGTCATAGTTGTTATAAAACTCTTAGAGGTCTGTAGTACTGTTGTGGGCAGGTTTTGTAAAGGATGTAACTGTTCGATTTTATATATATATATATGCAGAAAGCAGACCATCTTGGTTAGCCTGTTTCTTTTCATATTGTTCATATGTTTAAGTTTTTAATTCCGTTGATTTTCTCTGATGTTGTATCACTAGGGTGCCCGGTGTAAGGCACGATGCGCCCAAGGTCGGATCGTGACAAAAGTGGTATCGAGCGATTAATCCTCGGAAAGTGTCTCTGAGCCGTATCTAGTAAGTCTTGATTATCGGCGTGTTGTGCACCACACCTTTATGTCGAGGCTACGATATTTAGGATTGGTTTCCATTCTTCTCATTACGAGATCGTGCCTTAGATACGTGTTATGAGTTGGACTCTCTGAGCGTATTCTTATGTGCGATTATGCCTCGCTAAGGGCAACCAGGGCCCGAAGGGCAAGCGGCGAGAGGAGGCTGCAGAGTAAACACGAGAGGGTTACGAGGCAGAGCCCGATCTTTACCTGAGGTGGTGCTACAGACGACGAATTCTACGATGCCGCCAGCCCCAGCAGAGTTTAGAGCAGCAGCAATAGCTACTGAGGCCACGATATCTGAGCCTCTAGTCCCACGGCCAGGAACAGAGGATATGGGTTACAAGGAGATGGCCCAGTTACTAGTTAGGTTTATGGCAAGACATGAGGGCGACGGAGTCGGTGGTACCGTGAGTGCACCCAGGCCGATAGTTGGAGACCGGGACTTCTTAAGTTGCGATCCGCGGTGTTCTATGGATCGAGAGGCGAGGATGACCCTCGGGAGTTTATCAAGCGATTCTGACGGATCATGAGTGATCAAGCTTGGAGACCGAGTCGGTGGTCTTATGTTCGCATCGGCGCGTGATCTCGCGATCGTTGGTTTGATTCGTGGGAGCTGTCGGGGAGCATGCGCCTCGGTATTTGGGATGAGTTCGGAGGCATTTCTCGGCCATTTCTTGCCTCGCGGATGAGGAAACGCGGGTAGCAACTTTACGATGTTGAGACAGAGGCGTGCGGTTGGAGTACAACGTGGAGTTCGACTCGTTAGCTCGATAAGTCCTGCGTTAGTGGAAAATATGGAGGGCGAGTGCCGCTACGTCACGGGGCTCGATGACTACTTGGCGAGGCTTGCTCGGGTGTAGCTCTTCACCGGACATGGACATTGCGTATCTGAGCTTATGCGCGAGGATGGAGGCGTAGAGACCGGCGTAGGGACCATGATCAGCATAAGAGGCCAAGCAGAGGTCCTTTGGTAGCTTTGGCGGAGTAGCTTTGGCGGCCTCCGCGCAGATCGAATATATACCTCATCCGATTCGAGTGGTCCTCCGCGATCTTGGGGCGTCGGGAGTATTCAGGAGCATGTCAGGGCTCCAAGGGTTCAGATTTTCGAGGGAGCAGGGGTGTTAGCCAGATGAAGCCACCCCTACCTCGTTGTGGCCGTTGTGGTAGGCTCCATTGTGGGGAGTGTCGTGCTAGTTTGGGAGTTTGTTTTACATGCGGCTAGCAGGGCCATTTACGAAACCGTCAGGCCAGGATGTGGGCGGTGGGATAGCACGACTACGGATCGATTGCGGGTTCTTCACCTTCAATAGCTAGGCGGATGTTCATATACTGCGGACCACAGAGGTCGCGGTGGAAGTTCGATTTTAGCGGTCCTTTGAACCGCCTATTTGATTTTTCAGGTATATCCTTAACCCTCTAGAGATTAGCATGCGTGATACGATGATTATATGTTGAGTACTATGTACAGATAACATTGTGTATATTGTGATTTAGAAAACATGGGTAGTTGAAAAGGTAAGTATGGGGACATGGAAGGTGTGAACCTTAGAATATTACACGTTGAGACCTTAGATGTAAAGTCGTCTTGAGTAAAAGATTTTACGGTTAGTCTTTGTCGAAATACTTGGTATGCGTGAAATGTATTGTGGGATACTTCCATGGGTAGTGTGAGATGGAAGTGGTGACTTTCATGACGTGAATTAGTAAGATTGTTCCGGATCGGGGAACAAGAGCTTGGCGCGATAAATAGGTCGGGTAGAGGCCAGATTGCGGGTCAACCCGCAGCCCGGATTGAAGTAAGGAAAATTTGTGGTGGTCTCGCTATGTGATAGGGTCACGAGGGTGCTAGGCCCAAGTTTAGGTAACCATCGTACGGGTTCGTGGATGCGTTCGACAAGAATCGGATCGTGAAGACCGGGAATGGCCTTAGAGGAAATTGAAGCTAGTAAGATGACCAAGTTTGGAGGTAGTGACTCCAAGGTTTTGAAAACTGAAGTGATGACTGAAGTGTGGTACGTGTACTAGAAAGAGTCCGGGTGTACGAGAAGTGTACGACGCGTAAGGAAAGAAGTGAACATGTGTTAAGAGATGGAAGTAATCATTTTTGTGAAGTGAAAGTGCGAAGAGAGCATCCTTTGGACCAGGAGTGAGAGTTGGTATTGTTTTACATCTTAGAGATGATTCCTCGTTGGCTTGGATTTGGGTTTCGCATGTATGTTATATTATGGCCATGTGTGGCATAATTGGTTTCGTAAGTATAGTAGTGAAGACTATACCGACGCATGTATGTTTGAAGACTTAGAAGGAACATTCGGGAGGAATGTTTCTAAGGGGGGAAGAATGTTACATCCCGTAGTTCCAAGGTATGTATGTGAGGACGGGCGTACGAGAATACGACATTAAAATTGAAAAGGAAGAAAGATGTGATTTTTCGACGGAAAAGTTTCCGGATTTTGTGAAGGAAAAAAGTTCGTTAATGTGAATTGGATTCCCAGATTTGGTATTCGGATGTCACGACCCGACCCCGGATCCGTGACCGGTGCCTTAACCGGGCACCGCGTGACACAACATCGGAGAAACCAGTGAATATAAACTCATAATAAACAATCATAATGATATAAATAGTCTAGCCCACAATGGCTACCCCAAAAGTACATAAACCGAAACGATTACATCCTTAAACAAACCAAGTAATGACAAGACTACAGCCTCTGAAGGAGTAACACTATGACGGGGAGGGCCGTCATGCCCCCGAATGTACAAAACATCAACAACACCGGGAGAACCATACCAAAAGTCGAGCCTCAGAAGAAATGGAGCTCACGACACTGAGTAAAAGATCCTAGGAATGAGGATCTACCACCGCTTTTACCTGCGGCATGAATGCGACCCAGGAAGGGTCGATTACACAACGTACCAAGTATGTAAAAGCGGAAAATCTGTAGTAATATCATAAGTCAAAAATAAGCCGGGTTATAGATAAAAATCAATTTCCTTGCCGTGCCTTACTAACAATGAGAGTAACAAGTATAAAACTTATAGCATAAAAATAGGAGGCTCGCGATCAAAGCGTGTACCTCGCGTAGTATCATTAAGCAATCCTACTCACGAGACTATTTCACTGCATGGGTCTGTGGACCCGCGTGAGGTCATCCGCCGTCGTACGGGACTATTTCACCCGCACGGGACTATTTCACCGCATGGATCCCGTGGACCCGCATGAGTACCATCGCCAGGTACTCGCGTGGGACTATTTCACGGCATGGATCACGTGGTCGGATCCGCGTGAGTGCAAGCGCGCT
The DNA here is from genome assembly GCA_029844215.1 of Przewalskia tangutica. Taxonomy (NCBI): domain Eukaryota; kingdom Viridiplantae; phylum Streptophyta; class Magnoliopsida; order Solanales; family Solanaceae; genus Przewalskia; species Przewalskia tangutica. Next base: position 28,621,692 of record CM056719.1, on the reverse strand, counting down.
CGCGTCATGGGTAGCAAATCCATGACATAGATAATAACCCGGGGTTTACCCCGTAATAATACAAATATATAACATAGCTCATCCTGCTATCATACATAACATAAGCACTACCGGCCTATCATATCATACATAAGCACTACCGGCCTATCATATCACAACATAAGCACTACCGGCCTATCATATCATACATAAGCACTACCGGCCTATCATATCACAACATAAGCAAGTTAAGAAATCCCCTAACTTCTTATAACATTATTAATATATCCTCTCATTTTAGTATCCTAAGGCACTAACATGTCTTTTAATAGAAAATCCGGGAATTCAACCCAAGTACCATGTACTTCTAACTTTTTAAGAAATAACTTTTTTTATACAAAAATTCCAAGATACTAATCACCATAGTATCAAGTTACGATTTCTTTTCAAGACAAGTCACATTTCCTTTTATAAATATAATAGGCTTCTAAATCAAGTGACTTCATTTCCTTTAAAACCTTAGGCAACCAATGCCTAAAACTCAATTCACCTTTCTTAGTTTCAAATCCTTTACCCGTACTTGTTTTAATTAGAGTAAACCTTTCTTTGTGAACCTTTCAAGAAAACTAATATAACCAACTTCCCATAAAGTCATTATATTAGCGTTATCCCTTTGTCAAATACATTTTCCCTAAATCCAAGGGACTTATACTTTTGAAATGAAACAAGTAGCATATACTTTTAAAACAAGTGAAAGATATCAAATCTTGTACGTCTACCGTACTACATAGGTACAACTACTCATGCTCAAGAGATAGAAAAGTTCCACATACCTCTTTGGTCAATCCACTTGCTAAGCTCAACTACCGCAAGTAATATTTCAACCTATAATAATCATGATACGTTTGTTAACCTCTAACCTCAAAGTAGAACAATCCAAGTTCAAAGTCACTAAATTCTATGGAAAATTGGGCGGCATTTCCTTTGTTTCTACTCACTTTGCCACCTTTTCAAAGGCCGATTTTTAACACTCAAACGCCACATTTAAGGCCCAACATCCAAACCAACACAAAGGGGATTACACACCTAAACTTGGGTGTGTAAAATTCTGCCCCAAAAGTTATAACAATTAATCTTAACAAGTTTAAGGTAATTTTTAGGCTACAACATGCTCACATAACCTCTTTAGCCAAATCCTTCATACCCAAACCACATTTCTTGCATGCAATGACTCTAAGAGCATTATTTACTACCACAAGTTCTTTCTTCTTAACATGCAACACTAAAAACTAATTATAAAGGAAAAATCATTACCTTAGGGCTTTAGCCAAAACTATTCCAACAATTGGCTAGCCTCCTTTTTAAGAATACCACCACAATAACCTTCACAAGCTTGCAAATAACTTTCCTTCTTAACACCCTTTTCAGATTTTCCTTAAGCTTGGAGTTTCTCTTGATTTTCTAGAGAAGGAGAGCTTTTTAGCTTAGAGAGAGAGAGAGATAAAGATGACCAAGTCTTCAAGACTTGGTCAATATAACATGCAACATTTCAGATGGGGACACTTGTCACCCACCCACCTCTTTTAAAACAAAGCGGCAGATATTTCCACTAACTCTCGCAGATCCCGCCTCGGCGCCGCGGCCCTGCAGTCGGCGTCGCGGCGCTGAAACTCTGCCGCGCCAGGACTTTCCGGCCGCGGCCTCGCTTCCTGTGCGCCCGCTGAAACTTCGGCGACCGCCGGATCTTCCGTCGCGGCCTACAATCACTGCCTTGGCGCGCGCCACGCTCTGGCCGCGGCTGAGGCCCCGACCGCGGTCGGACCCAACCATGGGTATAACATGGACTTCACGGAATATTAGAGAATTATCGAATTTTATTTAGGAGTTGGTCACGTGGGGCCCACGGGAGAAATTTACGGTTTTGTGGGGCCCACTTTGTTTTAGAGATTTTTGGCATTACAGATATTTTCGGGAGATAAAATATTTTGGACGAGTAGGGGGAGACACGTGTCACCCCCTTAGGTGGCTTATTGCCGATTTGGCTTGACAAGTGGCTTGTGGCCGATTTGTGCTTCCATGTGGCTAGCCACTTGTCTTGCTTAGACAAGTGGCTAGCCACTTGTCTTGCTTAGACAAGTGGCTTGTGTCACACACACATGTCCCAAGATCTCACCACACACTTGCTATGATCTTGACCTTTGATTTCTCTATAAATACCCCTTGTGTGCAAGACTTAATTTCATCCACACTTGAGATAGTTTCCAAGGCAAAAATATACCCCCTCCCTTGAGTTGCTTTCGTCCACCCCCCCACTTTATGTAGAAAATACTTCAAGTGTTGTTGTATTATCCCAAATACCTTAGCCTAGTATCCCTAGTAGTATTCTAAAATAATCCCAACATAAGAGCCCGGAAATACTACTTTATTCCAATAGTCTCAAATGAAACCCTAGAAAAAATTTCATAGCTTGGATGAAGTGTTAAGAGAAGTTGTTTAGAAACTTCTAAGGGTTGCTTGGAGCGGGTTGGAGCGTGAGGAATTGGAGCTAAACGTTGCTCGTGATCGACTTATAAATCTTGGATAATTTTGGGCTTATCGAGGTAATGATCTATGTCCTTCTATTGTAATTGGATATTACATATGGTAGTAGTTTATAATTGAGTATAAGATATATTGGAAGGATGTTTATAAAGAATTGAACTGTATTTACATTGGACTGTATTTACAGTAGACTTGTAGTATTATTGTGGGGCAGTGTTGTACACGTCCGGTTAGACGTGTAACCCCCTTGGAGTTGTTGGCTTGGTAGCGGGCCTTGATAGAGGAGGAGATTTATGTGGTTGCGTGGGGGGGCGGGGGAGGTGCTGCCGAATTTTCCGTAGAATAAGGAACCTTGTACTTTGAAATGTGCTACAAGGAGTTCGAGAAGTTGATAGACGTTTTGTGGCCTTATAGGTTGAAATACTGCGAGTAGCGTATTCTACTTGAAGGGTGGAAAAGGCTAGCAGGGTTATAATACTTTGGAGCATTTTGCTATTTGTCGATAATCGTCGCGAGGTATGTGAACCTCTTCCTATCTTTTCTAGCATGATTGTTGTGAACTATGTAGTACGGTAGACGTACGTGTGCTAAACGAGTTTTGGTTGGTTTAAAACATAAAGTGTTATAATAGCTTTATGGGAAGTTAGTTATAACGACTTTATGTAGGTAAAAGAATAGTTTATTGATTTTAGAAGTTAAGAGACTTGATCTTGAAAGATAAGAGACTTGACTTAATTGACTTGATATGAACTTTTGTTAAAAAGTTGTGAAACCTCATTCGTGAGTAATGAGTACTTGGTTTTTAAAGAATAATGTTATATTGATTTCGGAAATGGGAATAAGTATCGAACAAATCACTGCAGCGTTAATAAAGGAAAATGTAATGACAAATAATTATATTAAAACCAGTAGAAACCTCCATCTGCATAGAAGCTAAGATAAGACAAAATTGTATTACATTCCCTAGATCATGGCTGCTTTAATAAGATCATTAATAACAAGTATTGATTTTTCTTAAATTCCAAAGTAAGGAACGTGTTTTCTAAAAAGGAGACTTGAGGAATTGAAGTATAAATTGGTTTAAAAAGAAGGTATGGAAATTGATTTTAGTTTACTTAAAAAGATAGTTACTCTATTTTGATACTACGGGTATCGTGTGACTTTTTGTGAAAGAAGTGGATCTTTTAAAGAATTTAATTACGTAGTACCTTGGGGTTAAAACCCGGATTTGTGGTCATAAAATGAATGTCTAAAAGTATGTTGAACTTGCCTATGCTAGTGGTGATAGCCTTTGTTGTGCAAGTGTTGTATTTACGTACTCGCGTCTCGATGGAGTAGGCTATTCGGTTGATTGATGGACATCCGACACGATGGGTGGCCGGGTATGCTTCCATTATATCGATCCTTTTGGACATACCGACACGATGGGTGGCCAGCGGGTATGCTTCCATTAGAGTGTTATCTTGTTATTTGCTTTGGACATCTCGACCGCGTTGGGTGGCCACGGTATGCTTCCATTATGATTGTTATCTTGTTATTTCCTTTGGACATACTGACACGATGGGTGGCCCACGGGTATGCTTCCATTAGGAGTTTATCTTGTTATTTTCTTTGGACATACTGACACGTTGTGTGGCCCACGGTTATGCTTCCATTATGAGTGTTATCTTGTTATTTGCTTTGGACATACTGACACGTTGGGTGGCCCACGAGTATGCTTCCATTATGATTGTTATCTTGTTATTTCCTTTGGACATACTGACACGATGGGTGGCCCGGGTATGCTTCCATTAAGTGTTATCTTGTTATTTGCTTTGGACATACCGACACGTTGGGTGGCGCGAGTATGCTTCCATTATGATTGTTATCTTGTTATTTCCTTTGGTCATACCGACACGCGTTGGATGGCCGAGTATCTTCACTATGAGTGTTATATTGTTATTTCCTTTGGACATACTGACACGATGGATGGTCCACGGGTATGCGTCCATTAGGATGGTTCTATGGCCATGCTTATACCGAGGTAAGATGCCGGGGCATGCGGCCGTTGTGCGGGTTAAATTCTCGGGTTATATTTGAGTGATGACTTTACGAGCGTGAGTCTCTGACTTGACATGACTGCTAATATATATTGTGTACTGTAGTTTGGTTATCATACATGTCTCTAGTTTTATATAGACTGTTATGATTTCATTTACAGTATTTTTCAGTTTCACATACTTGGTACTGTTATCGACCTCGCCCGGAATTTGCGTTCATCTGCGGTAGAGTACTCGATTGTTGATCCTCGCTCTTAGGATCACGGTTCTGCGTATTGGGAAGCTCCGTTTCTCCGGAGGCTTATCTTTTGGTATAGTCCCCTGTCATTGTAGGTACTTGTACATTTCAGGGGTATGGCGGGACCCTGTCCCGTCATAGTTGTTATAAAACCCTTAGAGGTCTGTAGTACTGTTGTGGGCAGGGTTTGTAAAGGATGTAACTGTTCGATTTTATATATATATATGCAGAAAAGTGACCATCTTGATTAGCCTGTTTCTTTTCATATTGTTCATATGTTTAAGTTTTTAATTCCGCTGATTTTCTCTGATGTTGTATCACTAGGGTGCCCGGGGTAAGGCACCAGTCGCGGGCCCAAGGTCGGGTCGTGACAAAGTAAGTGGGATAATGTAATGGAATTAGAAGAAAAAATCTAAACGCTTAAGTTAGATATGCCAAGAATTCATGAAATCAAATTATTTTGGGTATCTGTGCTTAATTTATGTGTTGTTAATGATAAAGTCTATGTGTCTGCTTTCTTGTTATTTGAGGTGAAATAGTTAGGATGTACATGTTAGGGAGATGACTCAGACATTTCTTTGTTAGCCCTTCTTACCATTCACTGCATATCACTGACAATAAAATGTATCACTAGTCAGCCCTTTTGAGCCTAAATAAGATCTTTCTTTGACACCTTATGATTCCATTTTTGTGCCATAAGTGAAAATTGAAGATTCTTGGAATAAAAAGTGTTGAAAAAGAAACAAAAAGAGAGTGAAAAATTTATGCACCCCAATGAAAAATATGCAAAAGCCTAAGTTTGGGGATGTCTGTTATTTATAATGTATTTCATTCTCTCAAAACAAAAGAGGGAAAAATAGGTATGAGATTAAAAAGGAAATAAAACAAAAAAAAATGAAAAGGAGTTGAATGAAAATAGCTTATGGTACGTAAATTGAGCCTAAATGCCTATTTTTACCTACCCTGCCTAAGCCTACATTACAACCCTGAAAAGTCCTGAAGATCTCTAGTATGTATGTCTATGATTAGTGGAGAATAGCAAGTAAACAAGTCATAGAATTTTGAAATTAACATGCATAGGTTAGGTATTCTTACTTCCATTGAGCATGATTGAAATGAATTTGCGAAATATCTGACTTGAAAGTTTTAGAGTGCTAAAAATTTATGCTATATCTGTTCCTGCATATTATCACAACTGACACTCAAGTTTTTCTAGTGACATTTGTGCAGCAAGTGATCAGAGTCTTAGAGTATTTTATTTTCTTTTCTTTTGTGTCTTTGATTCTGTTTTGATCTTTACTCGAGGACGAACAAATGTTAAGTTTAGGGGTATTTGTTAGACATATTTTATATGCACTTTTAGAGTCATTTTAGTTAGTATTTTTCCCATTTTCACTCAAATATGTATCATGTTAGGGTAGTTTTCTTCCTTTTGAGTCACAGTGGTTTAAAAAGGTAAAGTGACGAAAAAGAGCAAAAAGTGGGCAGAAAAGGAGTTTCCCGAGCCAAAATTGACGAAAGCTGGAAAATTCGGACAAAGGCGAAGCAGTAATGGCGAGAATCTGGCCGGCGCCCAAAGTTCGAGAGGCTCTGATGAATTCGTCTCATGGCGTCGATGCTGTGCAGCGTGGCGGAAAGCGATCAGATCCGAATGGGAATTGGCTAAGGGTAGGGATTTCCAGGGCACACTTTTTTTGAAGCTTATAAAAGGCCCTTTGGGCAAAAATTTTAATGGTTCCACAATCCTTTCTTGACAACACAACCTAGTTTCTTGGAGGCCACAAGATTGGAGACTTGTTCAAAAGTATTTTCTTTTCTTTGCTTTATTTTGATTTAGTTTATGTTGGATATTAATTTGGTTCTTAGCATGTCTATGGCTATGAGCTAAACTTTTAATTAGGGATTTCCTTTCGAATCACTTGAACCTTGTCTTTATGAATTAATGCAGTATTTTGGTTTCTTCTTCATATAGTTAAGATTTATTCAAAATTTGGTTTGATTGTTTGATAATTATGTCACACCCCCAAACCCCCGGCCCGTGACTGGTGCCCTACCTGGACACCCTTCTTCCTTAACAACTAAGTACATTGCGGAAATTAGTAACAGCTCATTTTTTTTTCTTTAAAATAAAGGTACGTGCAAGGGCAAGGCCGACAAGGCTGCCATATATACATAAACAACAGATACTACACTGTGCATGAGTCCAATCCCACATATGAATACAGACCTCTAAGAGTTAAACTGAACTATGACGGGACAAGGCCCCGCCAGACTAAAATCGTACATAAAGCTTTGTCTTGAAGGATATCTACCCAATAGATAAACTCCTGAACAGAGGGAGCTATCCAAAAACCCTGAGCAGGATCCTACGCCTGCCGATCACCGAACAGCGTACCTAAACCTGCGGCATGAACGCAGCCCCCCGAAGGAGGTCAGTACGAAGAATGTACCAAGTATGTGAACAGAAAGTACTGTAATAAAATCATAACAGTCTAAACAAAGCAGGAGACATGTATGATAGCCAACCTACGATCACATAATACATAGCGATCCACATCAAGTCGGACGCAGTACCGGAATCATTACTCAAATATAACCGTGGGTCTCACGCCCATAACATCAATCATGCCCGTGGAATCTTTCCTCACCGCGATCCATGATATAGTACAACACCAATAGGCATACATGAACACCAAGTCCCACGGTGGTATAGCATCTTGGGGTTTACCCCTCACATATACTCTACCCTGGAGAAGGTGGTAGAACAGGTGGTATAGCATCTTGGGGGTTTACCCATCACATATACTCTACCCTGGAGAAGGTGGTAAAACAGGTGGTATAGCATCTTGGGGGTTTACCCCTCACATATACTCTACCCTGGAGAAGGTGGTAAAACAGGTGGTATAGCATCTTGGGGGTTTACCCCTCACATATACTACTGGAGAAGGTGATAAAACAGGTGGTATAGCGTCTTGGGGTTTACCTCACATATACTCTTACCCTATCTCGGCCGATCACAAACACGACATAAGCACTACCATGTCTTTTATAAAAGAATCCGGGAATTTAACCCAAGTACTACCAATAACGGAAGCATACCCGTGGAATCCCACATCACTGTCAGTACGTCCCAGTAACTTACAACGGACGGTAGGCCACCGGTAGAAGTCGCGACAACGTAATAAAACATAGTACTTGCACTCAAAGGCTATCACCGACACATAGGTAATTCCCGATTAATCAAGCCAAAGTACTAATCAAGGCACACATGGAATAATTCTCAATTATCAAGCCAAAGTACTTATCAAGGCACACTTAGAATAATTCTCAATTAACAACCAAAGTACTAATCAAGGCACCAATAGGATTATTCTCATTTAACAAGCCAAAGTACTAATCAAGGCACACTTAGACTAATTCTCAATTAATCAAGCCAAAGTACTAATCAAGGCACACTTAGACAAATTCTCAATTTATCAAGCCAAAGTACTAATCAAGGCACACAGACAAATACTCAATTTATCAAGCCAAAGTACTAATCTTTTCAAGAGACTCCTTTTTGTGAAAAATCCCAAGATACTAACACCCGTAGTATCAAGGCGTGTCTATTTTTCAAAGTAAGTTACTACATTTTTTTTTGAAAGCTTATTTCAACACTTGAAATCAAGTAACTCAAATTTTCTTTTACAATCTAGGCAACTTATGCCGATTAATCAAAATAGACAACTTTTTAAACTTTCCATAAAGCCGTTATAACCGACTTCCCATAAAGCCGTTATAACCCTTTATGGTTTTAGACATATCCATTCCTTTTATAACCAAGAGACTTATACTTATTAAAATCCAAGTATTAAATACTTTCAAATCGATTTTCTTAACTTTTAAAAAAATACACTTAGTCTCTTAACCTTTAGAAACCAAGTAACTTATTTTATTACTAAACCTTAGGCAATTGATGCCTTAAAATCAAGTTGCCTTTTCATTAAAATCGAGTCATTTATCTTTCCATAAAGCAAATATAACCAACTTCCCATAAAGTCGTTATATTCACTTTATACCTTAGCCAAATACAATTTCCTATCCGAGGGACTTATACGTTTAAAACGGAACAAGTATCACATACTTTAAAACTCTTTAAGTCCTTAACTTTCAAAACACTTCAAGTCTCTTAATATGTAGAAAACAAGTTTCTTCTCTTAAAACATGTCATTTCTCCTCTTTTAAAACAATTAAGTAAATCACTCCCTTGACTCCCCTAAAGTCATTTTAATGACCTTTAGGTTTTGGAACTAAGGCACTAGCCAAAAGGTTTAGAAACCACTTCCTTTTCAAGACTCTATGTACTTTAAGTAAGATACTTTCACTTTTAAGAATCCAAACTTCACTAAGGAAATGGATTATACAACTTACAATTTAAACATCAAAGTACAATCAAGGAAGCACATAGAACAAATTCTACTTTAGGCAATCCAAATACAACCAAGGAATGGATCATTTAGGGAGTAGAACATACTTTCTTTATCTTAAGGAATCATGCTAGAAGAGGAGATAGTTCACATACCTTTCGGCTAATTCCACAAGCTGCCGAATACGCTGCGTAGAAGTGTCAACCTATAATGGTCACAACAAGACTATCAACTTCTAGTCTCTACGTAGAATAATACTAAGTATTTGGTCTCTAATTCTACGGAAAATCGGGCAAAGACTTCCTTTGTTTCTACTCACTTTGCCACCTTTTCAAGATCGAATACAATAACCAACACGCCACATTTAAGGCTCCAAACAACAATCAAACAAAGGGGATTACACGCCTTACTATACGTGTAAAATTCCGCCCCACAATTCATACGAAAATAGCCTAAGGCACACTAGCCAATTCTCGGCCAACTTACATAGAACACTAAGTCCTTTCAAATCCTTTTCCAATTCCAAGTTCTAAGGTCTAACATGTTATATAGTTATAAACTTCTTCAACAACTACAATTTCCTTCTTAAACAACATGCGACAATCTCAAGCGAATAAACAACTTGAATTGGAATCTTAAGCTAAACATGCTAGTTTTGGATTAGGGTTCCAATAGCCAAAAGACATATCAAACTTCATACTATATAACACATGCTTGCTAAAATCCATAGCTACAACAATAAGTAAGTCTTAACTACTAAAACGACAAAATTTATACCTTTATAAGCCCTTATAATTCCAAGATTCAAAGTCGCGCTTAGCAAATTCTTAGCTCCTTTCCTTAGGTTCCAATCCGCTCAAGCACTCCTAGAGGCCTATGAAGAACCCATCTTCAAGTTCCAACTCCAAAGTTGAGGAACTCCTTTAGTTTCCGCTTGCGACTAACGTGAAAATGCGTTTTCCAAATCTTTCTATTGAGATAACCTTACAATACCCTTAGGAACCTTGGGTTTAAATCTTGTGGCTAATGGATCAAAACTACAAATTTTTCTCCTTTCTTTCTTGGCAAACCCGAGAGGTCTCTAGTGAAGAACACAATGTGCAAAATTTTCTAAGTGTTAAAATGCCAAGTCTTGCTACTAGTTGTATACTTATAACACAATGGAGGGTCATGACTTCAACAAATGTGAGGCTAGGATGAGTTTCACAAGGATCAAGCTTATGTGGCAAGTGGACTTAGTCAACAAACTCAAGCTAGCAAGACTTATCTTCCAAGATGGTCAATGATCATTATACCCTTGCATAAATTTCGACCAAGCCATGTGGGGGGGTGCCACGTGTCGCCTCTCGTTCGTCCATAAAATTTCAGAACCCTGGGCCCCACACCAGTAAAATTCCTCGGGTGGGCCCCACGCGACCAAATCCGTAAAAATAAATTTCCATAATATTAATAGGGTCCATACTCTTCAAATAATGTATTTTGAGAATCCAATTCTCAACAACGAACATTTTTCCTTTCCGACGTTCGGAACATTTTCCGTCGGAAAAACAATTCTTCCTTTCGTAACAATTTCCAAGTCTTGTTTCCTTATGTACATTCTCTTATACAAGTCCTGGACTTACGGGGTGTAACAAATTAATTGATCACTAGTTATCATCACGTATATGATTTCGAATCGAGATTCGAGAGGGGAGATTTGGATATGCTATAATTGAATAAACATAGGTTAAAATCGTGGACGAAAGTACCCCGATACTTGTGTAGTTTTATAGATTATTGTTTTTAATCCTCCTATGTGGTAAAATCTATCATAGAAATATAGAAGATTTCTGCACTGGGATTGAGTGTTTATGTATCCTAACTGGAATATAAAACAGTCTAGTCAACCTGCTATCTTAATATAAAAGAATAACTTTTATTGTTGCATTAAGGATTAAAGCGAGTGGATAGTCGAGGAGATTGGAAGCCCTATTTCTACCATAACTGATTCAAATAAAGTATCTTAGTTAATTTCTGCAATTATTTCAGTAGTTTATATATAAAACCAAAACAAAATATCGATAGTCAAATATATAACGTAGGATAAATGTTTGGTTATTGAACACCAGTCCCTGAGGACGATATCCGGTCTTACCAAGACTATATTACTTATAACGATACGTACACTTGCGTTAAGCGTGTGAAAATCGCTAACAATTATTATATTTATACTTTAACCCAATATTTTCAACTATAAATACTTCATTTTCTCTTCATTCTTTCTTACAAATCTCCTGCAATCTATTATCTTTCTAAAAATCTCTCAATCTATCTCTCATTACGTTTACATTGTCTATTAAATATTCAATTTTATTTATTCATTCGGGACTCGGGAGTGAAGTTGACAACTATCTTGAGGATCATCCATCGAGCAAAGTTTTAATTTTCAACATCTCGATTACACGTTGACCTTACATCGACGTTTGGTACATTCGTTCCTTTATTAAATTATTATTGTTTCTTTATTTTAATCAGCGCACTTAATTTCATTATCTTTAACTATTTATTAGTATAAATTAAAATAAAAGGTGTCCGAGGTATGTTGGGTAAGGTTATTTCTGGTTCTAGTAGGGGTGACAAGGGCAAGAGTCCTTCTTCTAGTCATCCTATTCCTCCTATACAGGATGATTTTATTGATACTCAAAATTTTCCTGAAGTACCAGTAGATTTAGACGATGAGTTATTTTCTGAAAATCCACAATAGTTTAATTTAAAAGAACATCTAGATGACATACCAACTAATCTAGATGACACGCCAACTAATGCACCTCAAACTGGAACGCCTCATATTTCCCCTAGTATGAGACGAGACCCACCAGAACGAAAATTAAAATCACATGTATGGGCTTTTTTTGATAGAGACATACAAAATCAAGTTGTTACATGCAAAATTTGTAAAATTGTTTATATATTTAAAATGGGAAAAAGTCAGAGTGGGACGAGAGGTTTAACTACGCATTTGAGTACCAAACACAAAGCTAGATGGGATGAATATAAGACTCAAGTGAAGGGTGAGTCAACAATGCCCTCTTAGTCGGGACAAGTTTCACATACTGTCCCGCACCAGGTACAGGGTCAAATTGACCCTATGACGGGCGCAGTTGTAGGCCCTAAATACGATAAAATGAAAGATATGGAAGAATTATCAAAATTAGTTGCAGTAGAGGATTTTCCTTTTTCATTTCCTGATTCTCCTGGTTTTATTCATTATATAAGATCAATGTACAATCCTGCTTATAACGGTTTTCCTAGATCAACTGTTAGAAGAGATGTTTTTAAATTTACACACGAATATCAACAATATTTACGTTATTATTTATATCATTACCCTGGAAAAGTATCTATCACATCTGATATAGGTCGTGTACTAACGTTCATGATTATTTAACTGTAACATGTCATTGGATAGATCATAAATGGTCTATGCAAAAACGTATTTTAGCATATAGATATGTTGATGAAAGGCACACTGGTATTTATATTCAAGAAAATATTTATTCTGTTTGCGTTTATTATGGCATAAGTGATAAAGTCATGACTATTTACATTAGATAACACTTCTTCTAATATTTCTGCTGTTAGAAGATTAAACTGTCTTAACTCCATCTTTTCCAGATAATTTTCATATAAAATGTGCATGTCATATTTATAACTTAGTTGTAAAGTATGGTATAAAACGTTTTGACGACATTCTTCCAAAAAATCAATTTGCTATAAACTGTATTTTAAAAAATAATAGAATACAACGACTAAAAGAATATAAAAAAACTTGTCACAATTGTGATCTACCTTACAGAAAAGTTCCCGAAGAAGTATGCACTAGATGAAATTCTTTATACAACCAACTACGTGTTGCTTATGAGTGTAGACAACCTATAATCCAATTTTTTAACGTCTGTAATCGAAATCCCAGTGATATTCTTATAGATTCCGATTGTGATACAATTTAGAACTTAATGTATTTTTAGAGAAATTTTATATAGCTACTAAAAAAAATTCCGGAATTTATTATCCTACTATTTCATCAATGTTATTTTATATAGCTCTAAAATTTATATTACTTAGTGAATATATGAAAAATCCAGCTTATAAGGAACCTATTAAAAAAATGTTTAAAAAAATGAAAAAATATTTTATTCCTATTCCCCAATATTTTTTATTAGTGTTGTATTAAATTCATCTATTAAAATATAGGGTTGTAAAAATCTTGTTGATACTATTTACGATTGCATAGATACACTTCCACCTCCAACTCCTAAAAATTCAAATGATCCACCACCTGTTGAAATAAGTAGAGAAGAAGTGATGTCTAGCATTCAAGATTAATGTAAAAAAATATATACACATTACCAACAAGAAAGTGCTAGAAACCAACCGCACATGCCGAACCTAAAAGCGACATCTTTGTTCTGCGGCTAGTATTCAAAGCCTCAGACAGAGAATGTTTAGTGGTACCGTTTCTAACCAAATTAGCGAGTTTGATATTTTTGTTTTGCAGGGTGTTGTACCGTTCGATACAATTGAAAATGAAGAGGGACGTGAAGACTTGCTAAAATACTGGAGGAATAATGAGAAGAATTTTCCAACACTAGAAAAGATGGCCCGAGATGTTTTGAACATTCGTTGTCATCAATACCAAAGCGCATTTTCATGGAAAATTTCAAATAGGGGAGCACAGACATTCATTGGCAGGAGACTCATTAGAGATTGCAGTTCTATTCAGAGACTGGATTCGTGCGGAGCGTAGGAGGTGCGGCCAACCGGAGATCGACGAAGAAGAAGACTACAACTACAACGAAATCTTATCCGACGGATGTGGAAGCGACGTCGTCCAATTTGACCAAGATATATCAATTTCAATCGAAGAACCACAACACATTATAAAAAAAACTAGAAAATGTGTTTCTTAATTTATTTGTGTGTGTTATTTATTTATTTAATTTATTTGGCAACACATTATGTATGTTATTTATTTATTTAATTTAAAGACAAATACAAAAATGACCCACCCGACCCACCCCCGACTCCCTCTGGATCGGGATGGGGTGGCGGCACACCCCGCCAGCCCCTCCCCACCAGCCCCGACCCCGATCTACCACCAGCCCCGCCAAACCCCGACCCCGCCCCGTTGGACAGCCATACAATATTATATGTTGTATGTCAGCTGTGCTCGAATTATTGTAACCGTCGATTAGCCAAGATAAAACGGACAGACTTCATTTATTTATGTCCTCCAAGATTACTCTGTTTGAAAACGTTTATGTAGTGTAAAACTTTTAACATGTTGCAGTAAGAAACTACATCCCCTAATTTGGAATGCTGAGCTTGTAAGGAGTGATGAGACAGTATACATAAAGCACAATTTCTCTGTCAAGGCCGAGTCTTTGCCGGATAATTGATATGCATATCTTGAACTACTTTTCTCTTTTGGAAACAGAAGAACATTTTGCTAATTTGTGGGCTTGCTGAAATAAAAAAGTTTTTTGTCACACATTGCAGGAATTGCTTCAATTTATTTGTGAGCACACTTTTTTGAAATATGTATTTCTGATATAATTCACACAGCCATCAAAAATCAAGAAGGAAAATACATTATGACTTTGAATAGATACTACTTGTAAATATCTTGGCGATTACAGCAACATATCGTGTTTTAGGAACAAAGTGGTTTCGAAAAGTAAGAACACAAAGTATATATCAGTATTTAGCTAATCAAAGTTGCTTGTTTACTTTATTCCTGAATCTAAGGGCTTCTCAAATATTTTTGGGCCCTTTCTAATTCGTAAAAGTGGGTCCTTAATACAAGTAAATATACGATTTCAATAATCTGAATTTGGGTCTCCACATGTGCGCGCCATTGGAACTGAATCATTTTACTTTGATTGGGCTAAGACCTGTAAATTATGACTAATACTACTTAATAAAAATGAAAAAATGGGCCCCTAAATTTTTTTCATTTTTCGAGATCTGTCTTGAAGACATGCACTACCAAAATGGCTCTGTTCCTTCTATGGTTATCTCCCTATATCTATATCTATATCTATTATCTATCATATTATTCTAAAGTGGAAAGCTCCAAATATCAAAATTGAATTACCAAAATGTCCATTAAAAGTTGAACAACCATTTGCCCTTTAGTTTAATAATATTCTTTCAATATTTTTGTTTAAAAATGTAAATACACATTATAATTTCATTTCCTGAAGAAATTTTGGACATTTACTCTTAATTATTATAATCTTACGTTATTTTCCATCCCAATTAATTGTTTGTGCAATTATTTGAGGTTGGGTCATTATCTAATTATGAGTCATAATTAGCAAGTCTCCTACTCTACCTAATATGAATGTACAAGTAAATACATAATGTATCCGTTTTTAGAAATTTATGAGATTTATCGTATTCAGACCAAATTCACGTAATATTTTGTTTAGTGCATATAGGTTGGATATTAAATTTTGAATTGATTACACAGGTAATAATTATCAATAAAGGGTTGCTCACATGACCATTTAACTTCTTATAATCAGACGTTTATATTTGTTTGTCATGATTGGTAGAGGTAAAGACTCATTTTGTGGAAAATATGTTTTTTTTTTTTTGTTGATGAAGGAACCCGCAGCCGCTACTCTTCTTTCGAAGTGCGCAGCAGGTAAACCCTGATCGACTAAAGATGGCGCAAACCACGTCATGTAAACCACACTTGGCCATGTGCAACGATTTCAACCAAGAAGGTTTATGCAGGGGATCGAACTCGTGACCTTGTGGAAAATATGTTGAATCGCTTATTGAAGGAGAATAAGAACGCATCAAAATGTCATTTTTAAAGGTACACAAAAAATAACATTTAAATGTTCTGTTTGATCTTTTTTCCCCTTCCATTTCTTCATTGTATTAATTCTGTTACGATACCTTCTCTCGTCTAATTACATATGCACATTAACAATCTACAACTAATAAGAATATACGCAAGTATATAAAAGCTTATGGTTGTGTATCTGATATCATATATGTACATATGTAAAATACGTTTATGTGTACTTTTTATGACAGTGTTATTCGGTTCAACTTGAACACACCAAAATTTCAAATCTGAGAGTTCATATATGATTCTCTGCCGACTTCATTGTTACATATATAGAGTTTAAGTTGAAGTAGGTATATGTGTACTCTTATCATAAGGCTATATAGTTGTTTGTTTGTATGATTTGCAATTAGATCATGAAAGATCTCTCCTTAGAGTTGAATTTTAACCGATGTCTTGGGTTGATACATATACTCTTGTCTTAATTTTTGGTGAATCTAAATTCTCCACTGCTTGTGCTTCAGTATATATATCAAGTGTGTATGCTACTTCATTTCAGGTTATTGAAATTTTCAAGTTCTCTATACTAAAGACAGGAAGGTCCTGAACTTGAAAGACGAACATACATGTAAAATATTGATGAACATATATATTCTTTAATATCTAAAGATAATATTTTAATAATTATGTATTAATAGATAGATATATCCTTTTATTATTATTGCTGCTTACATCTAAAATGTCATCATGAAAGTGATCACATATAACAGACTTTTTGAAGTATATATATGTTCAGCAATAATAATAATAAATAATTATTAAAAATATCATTTTTAGATATAAAAGTATATATATGTTCATCAATATTTGACATGTATGTTCGTCTTTCAAGTTCAGGACTTTCCCCTTTAGTATAGTACAAGAACTTGAAAATTTCAATAACATGAAATGAAGTAGCCGTTGAAAAATTTATCTAGTGGGATTGAGTTTATCCCGTCCTTAATGACTTGAACACATGGGGCCCCATATGTCGAAAATACGATTTCCACACACATGCATACGTCGTACAATGTCTAGCTAAATTTCACGTAGTGAAAGAGATGTTGGAATACATGTTAAAGTGTTCTTAAGTTTAAGGATAGACGATTAATTGACCAAATTAATGTGTCTCCCGCGACGGTATACGAAAAGAAGAAGTGTGCAAAATACGAAAAATGGGGAAGAGTCGCGGTGCCGTAATAGGGCCGCAGCGCCGAGCCACGACGGGCCAGCGCCGAGGCGTTGACTGGTCAAGGGACGCGGCGCTGCAGTCAGGCGCCGCGGTGCCAAAAGTCCTGAGACTCGAGGTTGGTTTATGATAGTTTAGCGCTGCGGCGCCGCCAGTGCAGGGCCGCGGTGCTCCAGGTCCAACGAATGGAAAATTGTCCAGAATCTTCTGATTCATGGACTGATTTGAAGGGCCAAAGATCAGCCAACTCTTGGCATGATCAAGGTGTCTTTTGGTGAGATCTATGCACCCCATTTAGTGCATTCACATGGTATGTGAATGATCATTTTGCAACTATAAAAGGAGCCTCAAAATTCAGATTTAGAACATTCATTCACAACACAAAATCTGAAAAATATTGAGAGTCTTGCTTCTTCTTCTAGCAATCTTTTGTTCTTGTTTATTTTGCAAGGATTCTCAACTATTTGGATTGTGCTTGAGAAAGTACTGTCGTTTTATCTTGGGAGACTATTACCCATCTACCATAAGCCATTATATACGACAGTAATTTTGTCTTAAGGAAAGAGTGCTAACACTCGACTCGACAATCATTGCACTTCGTTTTTTTTTGCCTAATTTTCAGTTCTTCCATTCCCGTTCTTACCCAAATATTTTACAACAATTTAAGACAATTATTATTACGAAGAACTAAAAATGGTGAATGGAAAGGAACAAGTCTCTGCTTCCAATAATGCCACATCTTCTGGCACTGCTACTGTCGCTGGTATCAATTTTGGTACCATTGGGAATACCATGATTCCACCCAATTTCCAAGCCAAAAGACCCGAAAAGTTTGCGGGCACCTTCAAAAGGTGGCAACAGAAGATGTTGTTTTACCTCACAGTACTAGGTATGACAAAATACTTAACTGAAGATCCTCCTACAGTTGGAGATGATATGGACGTCCAAACCAACAACACGGTTGAGATGGGCCAGGATACCCAGGCTACTGGTAGCCTGATGATGAAATTTGACTCATGGAGTCAAAACGAATACATGTGCAGGAACTACATCCTGAATTGCATGTGCGATCCACTTTACACGATATATTGTATTGTCAATACCGCAAATGAGTTATGGGATCTGTTGCAGAAGAAGTACAACACTCATGATGCGGGTGCTAAGAAATTTATAGTCGGAAAGTTCTTGAATTACAAAATGGTATGATAAAGAATCTGATGTCACGACCGACCGGGCCCGCGATCGGTGTCCTACACAGGCACCTTTCGATATACATCAGTGAATTGCAGCGGAACATACACAACTGATATAATGCTTATACATATATTAACAACAGGCTAGCCGATAAGGCCACCTTCCGTAAACTATACAAATAAAGCAAAGACATTTTTTTCTTTACAACCCAAACCACAATGTGACTACTGGACCTCTAAGAATAACAACTCATGCGGACAGGGGCCCGCCATACCCTGAATGTACAACAACCGACAATATCAGGGATAAGCCTCCGGAATAAAGGAGTTTCTCAACAGCTGAACAGTGATCCTAAGAGTGAGGATCAGAATCAGACTCTACCGGCGATTTAACGCAACCCCAAGGAGGTCGACAACATGTACCAAATATGTGGAACTGAAATTACTGTAATGAAATCATAAGTCTATAATAAAACTGGAGACATGTATGATAGCTCAATTAACAGTACATCGTGCCTTACTAACAATGAGAGTAAATAAGAGTATACTTACAACATAAAAATAGGAAGCTCACGATCAGCAGGACCACCCGCGCAGATCATTAAGCAATCCTACTCGGGACTATTTCACCCGCATAGGTCGTGTGGACCTCGCGAGGTATTCCTCGATGGGACTATTTCACCCGTGATAGTCGTGGTAGACCGCATGAGGTATTCCTCGCATAGGTCAGATCCGCCGCGAGACTATTTCACCTGCATAAGCCCTTACGGACTCGCATGAGGTATTCCTCGCATCATGGGTAGCAAATCCACGGAATATGCAAATGCCACAAACCCGGGGAATGACCCCGTAATGAATAACATACTACTAGCACAAACCTGCTATCACACATAACATAAGCACTACCGGCTTATCATACATAACATAAACACTACCGGCTTATCATACCATATATAAGCAAGTTAAGAAATCCCCTAACTTCTTATTATTCTTGTTCATATACACTCTCATTTTAGTTTACTTAAGGCACTAACATGTCTTTTATAAAAATCAAGATATTAATAACCGTAGTATCAAGTCACAATTACTTTTCAAGACAAGTCACAATACTTTTAGAAATAAAATTAGGCTTCTATATCAAGTGACTTCTTATCTCATAAAAAACCTTAGGCAATTGATGTCTTTAAATCAATTTGCCTTTCGTTATTTCAAGTCATTTAACATACTTAAATTACTAACCACTCTTTTTAACTTTCCATAAAGCTATTATAACCAACTTCCCATAAAGCCGTTATACTAACTTTATACTATAGAAACTTACATACTTCTTTATAACCAAGAGACTTAAACTTTCCAACAAAACAAGTATCAACAATACTTTCAACATACTAAAAGTCTCTTAACTTTTGAAAACCAAGATATCCTTAATATTTAAACAAGTGAGTTAATTCCCTAACTCAACCAACTTGGACATTCTTAAAATAAGCCAAGGATATCAAATAGACTAGATTGTCAAAATCTCAGACGCTCACCGTACTATACATTTACAACTTATTCATGCTCAAGAGATAAGAAAGTTCCACATACCTCTTCTGGTTTAATCCACTTGCTAAGTCCAATTCGCACGTAGTATGTCAACCTATAATGACCATAGTACGCCTATTAACTTACTTCAAACGTAGAATATTCCAAGTGCAAAGTCACTAAATTCTACGGAAAATCGGACAACACTTCCTTTGTTTCTACATACTTTTCCACCTTTTTCAAGGCCGAATTCAATAACCAAACACGCCACATTTAAGGCTCAACAAAGTAGTTAACAATAGGGGATTACACGCTTAATCAAGACGTGTAAAATTCCGCCCCACAATTGACATTAAACTAGTCCAAAAATACAATGTCCACTCGTCAATTAGGGACAACAATACCAATTCTTTTCCAATTTCTATTCAATCCAAGTTGTTTAGTATAACATGTTATAAAGCCGCAATTGATTATAACAATTATAATCTTCAAGTAGATAACATGCGACGATTCTAGTTAACGACCAAATTGTAATTCAATTTCAAATGACTCAACATGTCATTTTCGGACTTGAGCTTCCAAATTTCCATAACACTTATCAATATTCATAACACATATCACATGATCATTTCTAACTTATAATAACATGGAATCTTCAATTACAAAAGTAAGACGAAGATTATACCTCATTTAGCCCAAATATGATCCAAGATTACAAGTCGATCCTTAGCAACTTTAGCTCCTCCTTTCGACATTCCAATCCACTTCAAGCAACCTTTAGAAGCCTAAGAAGAACTCATCTTCAAGTTCCAACTTCAAAGTTGAAGAACTCCCTAGGTTTTCGCCTTGCGACTAATACGAAAACAATCTTTTTCCGGGATCTTTCTATTGAGATACCCTTAGAATACCCTTAGGAACCTTGGTTTAAAGTGGGGAGATTATTGGACAACAATTGAAAATTTTCCTCTTGGAAAATACCCCATTGCCGTGAGCTTCATAGTGAGCAAGAACAAGGTTTCAAAATTTCTAAGTGTTGAGAATGACAAAGTCTTGCACTACTAGTGTACATATATAACATAATGGAGGGTCAAGATTAGTACATATGGATGGCTTGTATGAGTTTCACATGGATCAATCCAAGTGGCCCTTTGACAAGTCAACAATGTCAAGCTCTTTGTCTTTGCAAGACTTGGTCATTTAAATTATGGTCAAATTACCATTTTATCCAAGCCATTTTCGTCCAAGACCACTAAGGGGGGTGACACGTGTCGCCCTCCCATTCGTCGCAATATTTCGTTTTCCGACAATTTCATAATTCCGATAAATTTTTACTCGTCTCAAATCTTAATATTTTTGGGTTCTTACCTTCGTTCTTATAAACATATCCTGAAATTCCGGGGTGTAACATACAGAAGTTTCAGTTAATCATCCATGATCTGGATCTAGAAGGTATGAAGCCCAATGAATCATTCTTGGTCGCTTCACTTATTGAGAAACTGCCTCCCTCGTGGGGTGAGTTCACTAGCTATCTCAAACTCAAATCCAAGGAAATGAGTTTTGAAGAACTTGTCATCAAGCTTCATATCCATGAAGACACCAAGAAGACCTTGGTCAAAGGCAAGGCAACAACTGATGTCAATGCTAACTTGGTGGAGACCAAAGGAAACCCGAGTAAGAAACGCAAGTTTCTGAAAAAAGGAAAAACTCAGGCCGTTGAGAAGTTCAAGGGCAACTGTCATCATTGTGGCAAGGCTGGCCACATGATCAAAGACTGCCGCTATCTGAAGCGCGAGCAGCAGGAGAAGGCCAAAGAAAAGAAGAAGGTCAAAACCAACATGGTTGAAGACAAAATCCTTGACGATCTGTGTGAAGACTTCTCGGCCGTCGTGCTAGAAGCAAATCTGGTCAAAAACCCCAACCAGTGGTGGTTGGATATGGGTGCAACCCGTCACATATGCTCCGACCGAAATTATTTCTCTACCTACGCAGAAGTTACCGGTAAGAAGCTATACATGGGAAACAATGCTACCATAGATGTGCTGGGAGAAGACATTGTAGTACTCAAGATGTCTTCTGGAAAATACCTCAAGTTGAAGAACGTCATGCATGTTCCGGACATCCCGGAAGACTTTAATTTATGTTAATGTTTTAGTTCAAGATGGATTTCGAGTAGTATTCGAATCCGGTAAGTTTGTTATTACTAAGAATGATGTGTTTGTAGGAAGGGGGTTCGCCTGTGAAGGCCTCTTCAAATTAAACGCCATATCTGTAATCCGTAACATTAATGAAAGTGCACCTGCTTACTTGCTTGAGTCATCTAGTCTATGCCATCATAGATTGGGACACGTAAACTATCAGTCAATTAAACGATTGGTAAAGTTGGAGTTATTGCCTTCTGACGCTATAAAACAATCCAAATGTGAGGTATGTGTAGAGGCAAAGCATACCAAATTGGCTTTCCGTTCCGTAGAACGAGATACCACCCCTCTAGAACTTATACACACGGACATCTGTGATTTAAAGTTCGCTCAAACTAGAGGGGGGAATATGTACTTTGCGACTTTCATAGATGATAGTACAAGATACTGCTACCTTTACTTACTCAAAAGTAAGGACGAAGCGTTCGATGCCTTTAAGCTCTATAAAGCCGAGGTTGAAAACCAACTAAGTCTATGAATTAAAGCGATTCGTAGCGATAAAGGGAAAAATATGTAGCTCTGTTTGAGGAATAATGTGCCCAATCCGGTATAATCCATCAAACGACTGCATCATATTCTCCACAGTCAAACGGTATGGCGGAACGCAAGAACTGTACACTAAATGAAATGATGAATGCCTTGCTTATCAATTCCAGCCTTGCGCAAAATATGTGGCTAGAGGCAGTTCTTACTGCCAACATGATACTCAATAGAGTCCCTTACAGAAGCAAGGAGAAAACTCCATATGAACTGTGGAAATGAAAGGTACCCTCTTATAAATACCTAAGGGTATGGGGTTGTTTGGCCAAGGTTGAGGTACCTAAGCCAAAACAGGTCAAGATAGAACCTAAGACTGTAGATTGCATCTTCATTGGATACACAAATAACAGTAGTGCTTATCACTTTCTGGTACACAAATCAAATATACCAGATATTCACTAATAGAGTCAAGAAATGCTCAATTCTTTGAGACAATCTTTCCTAAGAAGGAAAATGAAGTTGTCTCGCGCAAAAGGAGTCATGATTCTCCGGGATCTGACGATTCTGACCAAATGGATACAGATGTGGATGAGAATCCAACTGATCCTGAAATAGAACCTAGGCTAAGTAAAAGGGTCAGGAAAGATAAATCTTTTGGGCCGGACTCTCTAGCTTACTTGGTTGAGAATGAACCACAGACAATTGCAGAGGCATTGTCAACTCCAGAAGCACCGTTTTGGAAAGAAGCTATGAAAAGTGAGATAGAGTCCATCATGCAAAATCACACCTACCTCCGGGAAATAAACCACTTGGTTGTAAGTGGGTACTTAAACATAAGTACAAAGCTGGATCTATAGACAAGTACAAGGCTAGGTTGGTAGACAAAGGATACCGACAAACCGAAAGTCTTGACTACTTCGACACGTACTCCCCAGTATTGAGAATGACTTCCATAAGGGTGTTCATAGGCATTGCAGCACTGCATGACTTTGAAATCCATCAAATTGATGTCAAGACAGCCTTCCTAAATGGTGATTTGGAAGAAGAGATAAACATGGAACAACCCGAGGGGTATGTAGTTCCAGGACAGGAGAAGAAAGTCTGCAGACTTATCAAGTCCCTGTGCAGGCTGAAACAAGCTCTAAAACAATGACATGAAAAATTTGATAGTACACTACTGTCAAAAGTTTTCTCTATTAACGAGTGTGATAAGTGTGTCTACGTGAAAGGAAACTCTGACTCATTCCTCATGATCTGCCTCTACGTTGACGACATGTAAATCACAGGTAGTAGTTGAGCTTTGATCCTGGAAACAAAGAACATGTTAAAGCAATATTTTGACATGAAGGACATGGGTATTGAAGATGTCATATTAGGAATTAAGATTTCTAAGTCATCTGACGGACTAGTGTCGTCTCAATCTCATTACATAGAGAATGTCTATGAAAGTTTAAGACGTTTGACTGTCCACCATTAAAGTCACCAATGGATATGAATCAAAGCATTGATAAGAATCATGGTGCACCCGTGCTCCAGCAGCAATATGCGCAGATAATCAACAGTTTGATGTATGTAACAAACTGTACCCGACCTGATATCTCATATGTCGTTAATAAATTGGCGAGGTTTACACACAATCCCGGAGATGACCATTGGAAAGCGCTTAATCAAGTACTCCGGTATTTGAAATACATAATGTCATACAGATTGCACTACTCGAGGTATCCAGCTATACTAGAGTGGTATAGTGATGCAAACTAGATATCCGATATAAGGAACATCAAGTCTACCAGTGGGTGTGTATTTACAATTGGTGGTGGGGCTGTGTCCTGGAAGTCCTCCAAACAAATTTGCATCGCCCGATCCACCATGGAATCAGAGTTCATCGATTTAGACAAAGCCGATGAAGAAGTTGAGTGGCTTCATGACTTCTTAGAGAATATCCCTTGCTGGGATAAATCCGTACCTTTGGTGATGATCCACTGCGACAGTCAGTCGACATTAGGAAGGGCACAAAGTAGCATATACAACGGTAAATCTCAGCACATACGTCAGAGACATAAGACCGTTAGGCAATTGATCTCCACGTGTATTATCTCCATCGATTACATAAAATCAAAGGAGAATATTGCTGACCCTTTGACTAAAGGATTACCCAATGATCAGATGATTTGCCTGTCTAGGAGAATGAACTTAAAACCCAAGCAATAAGGACCGATACGGTGGAAACCCAACCATACTGACTGGAGATGGGAAAACTAAGCTGTAAAGATCCAACTGAGCGCTTATAGAAAAGCAAGAGCACTTCATATATTGATTCCTTATGGAAACTCTAATTCAAAGCCTTCCCGCGATAGACATTAAAGTGCTACATGCATGGTGGGTACAAGTTAAGTATCAAAGTCTTAACATAACACTCGAGAGTCGAGATTAAGATAAAGATACTTTTAAAGACTCCTAACACTGACATAATGGGGTACTGCAGGGTACCTTGTGGGAGGTCACCTATTTAAGTGCGATTGACAGGCCGCCTCAGTTGTACACACTTAAGAATACAAGTGTGTCCACGGCCACAACGGACAAAACATAAGAAGAAATAAGAGATTGGACAATTATTTGTGTCTCTGTCATTGTCTTGGCATATACTAAACACTGACAGTTCAAGACATCACGTTCACCGCTCAGTAAATATGTCTGATGGTAGTTGACTAGGAAAGGTTCAAAGCTGCGTGCTACCTATTTCGATGCAATATACTTCCACCACTAGATTGCTAATAGTTGGCACTCCACGTGCACTAACACCTCTTTCAAGAGGGGATTGTTGGAACATTTACCTAGTGGGATTGAGTTTATCCCGTCCTTAATGACTTGAACACATGGGGCCCCGCATGTCGGAAATACGATTTCCACACACATGCATACGTCGTACAATGTCTAGATAAATTTCACGTAGTGAAATAGATGTTGGTACACATGTTAAAGTGTTCTTAAGTTATGTAAGCATGGATGATTAATTGACCAAATTAATGTGTCTCCCACGACGGTATACGAAAAGAAGAAGTGTGCAAAATACGGAAAATGGAGAAGAGTTGCGGCGCAGAATAGCGAGCGCGCCGAAAGACGACGCCGCCGCAGACCGATCGTCATGGTCGCGGCGCCCGCCGCCACGATGCAAATCAGCGGCGCCAAAAGTCCCGAGGCTCGAGGTTGGTTTCTCACAGCTTACGCTTGCCGCAGCAGGCCGTGGTGCTCCAGGTCCAGCGAATCGAAAATTGTCCAGAATCTTCTGATTCATGGACTGATTTGAAGGGCCAAAGATCAGCCAACTCTTGGTATGATCAAGGTGTATTTTGGTGAGATCTATGCACCTCATTTAGTGCATTCACATGGTATGTGAATGATCATTTTGCAACTATAAAAGGAGCCTTAAAATTCAGATTTAGAACATTCATTCACAACACAAAATCTGAAAAATATTGTGAGCCTTGCTTCTTCTTCTAGCAATCTTTTTTTCTTATTTCTTTTGCAAGGATTCTCAAGTATTTGGCTTGTGCTTGAGAAAGTACTGTTGTTTTATCTTGGGAGACTATTACCCATCTACCGTAAGCCATTATATACGGGTTAATTTTGTCTTAAGGAAAGAGTGCTAACAGACTCGACAATCATTGCACTTAGCTTTCTTTTGCCTAATTTTCAGTTCTTCCGATTCCGTTCCTACCCAATTTTTTTACAACAGTAGCATACACACACTTGATATATATACTGAAGCACAGGAAGTGGAGAATTTAGATTTACCAAAAATTAAGACTAAAGGGTATATGTATCAACCCAAGACATCAGTAAAAATTCAACTCCAGGGAGAGATCTTTCGTGATCTAATTGCAAATCATACAAACAAACAACTATATAGCCTTATGATAGAGTACACGTATACCTTTCAACTTAAACTCTCTCTCTCTATCTATATATATATATATATGTAGTAATGAAGTCGGTAGAGAACCATATATGAACTCTCAGGTTTGAAATCTTGGTGTGCTCAAGTTGGACCGAATATCAATGTCATAAAAATACACATAAACGTATTTTACATATGTACATGTATGATATCGGATACACAACCATAAGCTTTTATATACTCACGTATATTCTTTTTAGTTGTAGATTGTTCATGTGCATATGTAATTAGACGAGAGAAGGTATAGTTACATAATTTTAATACTATGAAGAAATGGAAGGGAAAAAAAAGATCAAACAGAACATTTAAATGATATTTTTTTGTGTAAATCAAAATACCATTTTTAAAGGTGTGTGAAAATCAAAATACCATTTTTAAAGGTACACAAAAAAATATCATTTATTAGATCAGGACCTCATGGTATTTTGTGTAAAAAAAAAATATCTAACTTTTTTACATTTATTAAAAATGGTATTTTGATTTAAAAATGGTATTTTTATTAGATCAGGACAATCAAAATAAAACATGAGGTTTTAATATAATACTCAAAATACTGTATGAAAACATAAGTATGGAAGAAATCTGAAAACATAATAAGTAGTGAGCCAACACTGGCTAAACGACTCTGAACATTCGAATGACATGTTAGAGTAGTCTACGAGACCTCTGAACATGAGTCTGAAAACTATTTTTTTACTGGGACAAGGCCCTCAGCATACCTCTACTACATGACATGAATATAAAATCAAGATAACAACCCTGAATGAAATGGGGCTCACCAATAGCTGATAAGATGAGAATCTGCAGCGAGATCTGGCTGCCCCGAAACTTTGTACCTACACCCAAAGTCGGTGCCCGAAAAAGGGACGTAAGTACATTTGAATTGTACTCATATGTAAAGAATCTGAATGAATAAATAAGCACATGAAATAGTAGGAACATGAAACTGAAACTGTAACCTTAGCATGAGCATGTATAATATCTGACATGAAAATAATAAAGCATGTAAATTATTTTAAGTGGGAGAGCTTTAGTAAAACCGACATGAAACCACCAAGCGAGAATGTGACATCTGAACTCTACCCGATAAGCTAAGACATATCGTACATTGTCGAAGTATGAGACATGAACATGACGTGAATATATCTAATAACCCGCAATGGGTAATATGCAGGAATCATCCTAACTTCGCGGAGAAATCCTTATACTATGTTGACATACATACTTTCACGTATTACACCTTCTCGGTAATGTGTGCATCTCTCAAAACATGAACATGGATATAGTTGTCTTAGAATCCCATGAATTTCATAAATATGATTTATAGGTATAATATAGCATGTTAATGGGTGGAAATATGTAAAATCCATATGATAGAATGGTATTGATTCATGACTTGTATTTAAGAATCGATGGAGTTTAATTTATGGGTTTTCATAGATTACGAATGGATTCATGATAGTCATAATGAAATATCAAGAATACAATAACGAATTAGTAATACAAACATGGTATATCATAAAATATGTAATTTAGGGTCATCATAAATTAGAATAAAAATTCTAAGTTTGTGGAATATCATGGTTCATGGTTCATGGATGAATGTGGCGTGGGAAAGAACAATGATGTTTCCACACGTAGATAGTAACTCTACATAACATAACTTCTCCAAAACACCCAAATAAGAATCCAAACATTGAATAAGAATCCCAAAAATCTGAACTTGAACCTTTGAAAAGGGTTTCCTAAAAATCCTAGGATTGTAGAGTAGAAGTTTATGAATAATCCATATACAATTGTTATAATTATTTAAAAATATTTAGGAGGTGACTTACCTTGAAGTGGGAGGATGAGAAGACGAGAGAAAATTCATGGTAGGGTTTGAAGAAGTGAAGAATAGAATGAAAAATCAGAAAAACAACAAGGAGGATGCATTGCGTGCCTAGAAACATGCGTTGATTGCGTGTGCTTGTGCTCATGAATGCGATTGTCCTCACTTAACTTCCTGGAAAAGTGGGATAAGACCCTGGGACGTCAACCTTCTCGCGTCGCGAGCTCGTGGACAAGCACCACATATAATGCTTTGGTAAAATGTGCATACTTTTTGTACGGAGCTCTGTTTGACCTCCACCTTATATGGATGGAAACGTATTTCAAAGAGCTACAATATT